>CAIGRK010004744.1:0-11265 GCA_903798315.1 Fraxinus greggii | reverse complement strand
ATGGTGCTATACACACACAAAATATTAGCAAAAGGGGTACCAGAGAGAGAGAGAGAGAGAGAGAGATACATTAAAGAGTTGTACGTCTCATCCAAATTTGATTCGGCCGGAGATATGTTGACAAACATCAGTGTTTTAGCATTGCCACCAAGAGAATCACTCATCAACATGGTCAATTTGTGGTTTCTGTAGGGGATGTGTTGATTGCCAGAAGACAAAGCACCAATTACATCCCCAAGAGCTGAAAGCGATTTGTTAATGCTTTGAGCTTCCTTTAGCTGACCGCCAGAAGAGCCAGACTTTTTCACTCTTTCAGAACCAGCAAGATCCACAAAGCTTAACTGCATATGATCACAATACAAATGTAAGAAAAACACTAGTCTAAACACATGTTAAGGAAATATTTTTTCAATCAAGACCATCAACGAGCAGAAAGAAAGGATACCATTTCAAGGTAAAGTACGTCGAGAAAAGATTTAGAATATGACTCTCAAGTCTTGAGAAAAATCATTTTGCACCCAATGCCTTGAATCAGAACATCTCAATTTCGTTTAAGAACTCTCACACGATGAACTTATTAACCCATTTCACTGAATACTCCAAAAGTTAAATGGAATCAGTCTAAAATATTTGGTAGTCACGCTGTACCTGGCATGCAAAGATGAGCCACACATTTACACATTCTACATTAAGGACATACTAGAATATCCTATGCATCATTGTTTATTTCATAGAAATCCGACTTACAACTTGATATTTCTGTATAAACTGAAAATGAAGTCGGAAGCATACACATTTTAGATTTATAACAAACATATACCACAGGTATAAAGCACCGGTTATTTAGTCAAAGTTGTGTGCATAATAACTTTGTCAATACCTTTCCTCTAGCAACAGATTGAGTTTGAAGATTGGTACTCTCTATAACAACTGATAGTATAAGATGTGATCTTGAACTCTGCTCATTCATTAGAGTCCCAGTAGTATGACGCTGTTCAGATCCTCTCTGGATAATAGTTCTAAGTTCGTCATATGATGAAATGGATACAACTGTTACATTTTCCACAGCAACCATGCCCTGCATGCACAGAAGAGACAAATTTGCATACAAACCATCAATAAAAGGATTCGAATTAACTAGAGACATGAAGATTTAAATTTGGAATAGAAGGCACAAGACGATTTAACTTGGAAAACAAGACAATAATTATCCCACATTTCCATCTTAAAGATTTTGAATTTCAAAAAAAAAAGTTAGCATATGTATTGTAATTATAATTGAGACATCGAAAAAGAAACGTGAGGTAGAAACTGTCATCTGATTTCTATATATGTCAATGAGATTTGCCAGGAAAGGTACCTTTGAATCTTTTTTGATATCCAATTTCAAGCGCTTTGCATGCTTTGGTAGTAGAAGATCTATAAGTGTATCTTGATATAACTCCAACATATATGCCTGCATAGATTCATATAATCTAACACCATGTCATTCGTCTTATTTCAATAGAAAGGACAATACAAACCCTAAACCCTAAACCATAAAAAACAATACAAACCCAATCAAATTCATATAAGATATCAACAATTGTTATGAGCAACCATCATGATCTCCCATCAATCAGAAATCATTACCTTCAAAGTGAAGGAAAACTTATTACTATCTCTTTTCAAAATTCTAAAAAGTTCAGAAATAGCGCGTGGAGTGAGCCCAGGATCGCTCTCAGATCCGTAAATAGTGAATGTCTTCCCTGAACCAGTTTGTCCATATGCAAATATACAGACATTGTATCCATCAACGGCAGATTGTACCAAGTACTGTTTTAGCAGGAAAAAAATGGAAATGTGAATAAATTGAATATATTCAAATTAATGAGAAAAAGATGCCGATTATCAAAAAATTACTTGTGTAAAAAAGTTAACATAGAATTTTATTGAACTTGCCTTTGTATCCTCAAAAACGTCCTCTTGAGTGGCATCCCCATCGAAAACATGATCATACATGTGTTGTTTTACATTATCATCTCTCCACATATGCTCAACTGTGAACTCGTCAACATTTGTTAGAACAGATATTTCCTTCTCTGAGATTTCTTTTCCACTAAGAGGCCTCAATCGACAGTAGACTCGAACTTTGCCTTTCATGTCTGAAAATTGAATGAAGACCATGGGGAATATCCATTAATACAGAGAAAGCACTCAAAAATAAATATTCCAATTTCCAAATTTCACCTGTATCACTTAGTCATATAAGAAATAATAACAAGTTCAAGAGAAAAAGAATGATAATATAAAAGGAGAAGCAGAAAAAAAGAAGTCAATGTTACCTTCTATGATGTTAAAATACCGTTTCCTCAAAACTTGCTCTTCCTTGTAAAGTGCCTCCATCTCAGCCAATTGAGCACCTTGCATCTTCAAGATTGCAGCAGTTTGCTCATTTTTCCTATCGATATCCTAAACAAGTAATTATTGATAAGAATTTTGTTCATGTAAAATGATGATGAAAATCGAGAAGGTTAAGGTATTTATGCATGCAACTTCATAATAGGAAAGCTATGATTCACCTCCTTCATTTCTCTCAGGTCCTCTAATTCCCTCAGATTATTTTGCAAGGAAGACAACTCAATGTCTTTAGCTCCAATCGCTGATTGTGCAACGACCAAATCTTTTGTAAGCTCTTCCAACTTCTTTTCAAATTCAGAAATGCGAAGCTTCAAGGCCTTGCGTTCCTTTTCGAAGCTTCCCTCGATTACCGCAATCTATATTTGAAGAATCGCAAGAGACCATGTTTCATGTGATCTAGAAAAAAATAGAGTTGTTAAAATCAATGATTAAATTCAGCACTCTTACCTCTTCAGCATTTTTCCTTTCAAGCCTTGTAAGTCTTTCTGCAAGAGATATTTTTTCACTTAAAAGTTTCCTTCTTGACTCTTCTACAGCATGCAACTCTGCATTGCGTGCTTTCAATTCATCTTGAGTCTTGTGTAAGACCTATATATAACCATCAAAACCTTTCATCAAAAACAACAAGAACAAATGAACATGTACACCATTAAAAAATGATAGAAGATAACTCTTTTCATGCGATAGATAGGATGAGATTCAGAAAAAAAAAAAATAGGTCTATCAGAGCAATAATCACCATAACCAATTATATATAAGAAAGATGAAGTCCTAGTCACACATATACCTGGTTATTTGCTTCTGTCAGCTCCTTCCTGATATTGTTCTCCAATCCTTGACTACTTACCTTAGGAAGCCTGACTTCCATGTTTTTTTTCTCCAAGATTGTAGCCTACAGATGAACAATATCATGATGAGCTGCAAAGCGGAAAGAGAATCATATTTATTTATGTCTTGTGGCTATTACCTGAAGTGCTGAATCCTTTTCATCACATAATGATCTCAGTTTATCGGATTCATTTATAATTTCTTCTAAATATTGCTTTTGAGACTTGAATTCGTCTTTCAAATTCTCCAGTTCTTCTTTCATCTTAATTTCCTGTTTTTGCTTTTCATGGACATCTTCTTGCAACTGTTTAACCATACAACAACCATTATTGTAGAAACTTGGAAAAGAAATAGAAACAAATTAGAGCACCACTTCAAATAGGGAATTATACAAATTTATTATCTCATGTTCCATTTCTTTGAGCAACTTTACGAAAGCCACAGTGAAATTTGCGGAGGAGTTGGCAACGTAAGGTGAGCACTTGCCAAGAACAAATTAACCATATAATAAAATAACAGGAAATTTATACCCAAGTCCTGTTTTACATACTCGAACAACGAGCACCTGCTGAACTTTTCTACAAAAGCCAAGTGCTACTTAGTGAATATATTGCCAGGTGTATATATGCACGTGCAAACAAAAGATGGTGCACGTAGCATAACCTATTGTTTGCCTCAATTAGTAGGTAGATGTGACATAATTATATAAGCTTACGTCCAGGTCCCAAATTCTTCCTAGATTGTTTTTCTACAACCAAAAAGTAACACAGTAGTTCATATAGATTGTGTTTTTCTTTTATTTTTTTGAAACAAAAAAATTACACTTTCAAACTAACAGGAACTGCTCTTCTATTAACTGATTCAAATTAGTAGGTTTCCTTAGTACTATAGGAATTTTTGTCTGGACAATTCCAGACACGTTACAGTTTGTTTTCACCTGTCTAGTTTAGTCATTTGGAAATATTATTTATGCACACAGAATTTATCTAATTCTATTACCAAGAAAGCATGATATGGCTTTAATTTCAGCATTTAACAGAGTTAGTTTTTTCACTTGCATGTGCATTTATCTACAAATAAGAAAAGAGATAAGTCCAAAACGTGCAGTTTATAAAACAAATGGGGAAAATGCTTTTAGAAATCAGGTATTTACAAGCATGCAGAGTGGACTTTCAATGAGTTCTTCTACTGAAGGACATTTCACTGTTCACAATATATAATCTTCATCCGTAGTTGTAAAAAATTGCTCTCTTTCTTTAAACTAATACTCACTTGGCTAGCTTTTTTCTCTGATTCTTCAAGAGATTTAGACAACTCCTGAACACGTTTCTCATTGATGTCCATGATGTGAGGTCTTACATTATCAGGAAGATGTCCAATACTTGAACCATTGGCTAGAGCACGTGCTTTGGAGTAGCGCCGTAACATAACATCATTTATATGAGTTTGAAGGGCAACACAAATTTCTTCTCCCTGCATTTCATGAATGTCAATGCTAAATGACAAATAATCACAGACCACTGGGAAAAAACTTCAGTACCAAATGCAAAAAGCTTAGTTGCCAATCACAATACAACCTACCTGCTTGGTTTCAAACTGAAATATGTGCAAGATGCCAGCAACTCTCATCTTAAAGAATACGGCAGAGTTACTGCTGCCAAATTGCATTATATCCCTCAATTCTGCAGAATGTAGATACTCCTTTGGAACTGGGCGAAAGAAATGAACCTGTGGAGGAATTATACTCAGGTTTCTGCATGAGCTACAAAAATACATGCTAATGTGCAAAAAGAAAAAAAATCACCACTTACTCCACGTTTATTAATCCCTAGAATTATTTTTCCAGGCAAAAGACCAATGGGATCATCAATTTTACGAACAGCAAAGAAAACTGAGTTCCCATAAGGGAGTGTTCTCAAGATTCGCAGAAATTGGTGTCTAGCATCATCTTTTGTCAAATTATCCTGCACAACAAACAAAATATTAACAAATATTTTACAAGATTTTTACTAGCGTTTTACAAAGCTCTTCACATATTCTTAAAATAATACACCTCAACGTAGAACTTCTAAGAAATAAAAGCTTATAACAATAAAAGGATGGAAGAGGAAATAGTGAGGAGCATCATCGAACATACCATAATCGGTTTAAGATTCAAAAAGTATCACTTACTGAGGAATTTTTTCAGTTACAGGGGAAATGGAAGGATAATTTGAAAAGAATGTCATGAAAATATAATTTTGTTCGAATCTAGATTTCCAATAGAGACTTTTCGAACATTTTTAAAGTATACAAGAAACAAATAAAGTGTCAATTAATACTACTGAGTTGGTATTCTATTTTCATTTGAGCAAATTATCAATGAAAAAGGAATCTCATATTAATGGTTCACCATTGAGCGGTAACGAGAGAGAATGTCTAGTTCCCAGTCACTCTTTGCTCGAGTAATAGCAATTTGTCTGGGTAGAAATCGTTCTAGCAGAGATGTCCAATCCCTGAACACAAATTGGAACATAGCTAAGTAAAAAAATTTAATCTTTACAACACCTGAGAAAAGATGATAAAAGCATCATGCTATACATTAGCAATCAAGACCGATGCTACAGATTGAACTGAAGAAATCAAAAGAAAATGTGTAAAGCAACTAACGTGCATGATTCAGGAGAAACAAGGTATCCAATCTCAACTAAAATCTGCAGAGCAGATAGTTGTGCAGCATCATCCCTTCCAACAGGATAATTGCCTTGTACATAATCATGTTGTAACTGCAAAAAGAACCATATAATGCCAAGAATATAAATAAGAAATATATTTTTCTTAGAAAATTATATCACTGAGTGCAGCAATAATAAAAATAAATTTTGATCGAAACAAGAAATACGAACTTGGACGTAGGATAACTGCACAAACATTGGGTCTGTAACAGCTTCATCTGATTCCCGAAATAACTTCTTTTTGAAAGTCAATTTACAATGCAGAATCTCTCCTTTGCTCCGGTCTTTTGATGCCTTAAAGTCCGCAAGTAGATCCCCAATATATCTATTATCATCTAAACCAACGTGCTCCTCTACAGAGTAGAAAGAAACCTATTATTAAGATAATATATTGGAAAGTTTGAAGCAGATTCATCCAAGCCTCTGAAGATATTAGAAAATTTGATAACAGTATAATGTTACAGTTGAAATTAGTACCGTTTCCAGGCTCGGGTGTTCTAGAACCAGCAACTGTCTTGCGACACTCAAACAAACTAAAGCTAGAATATGCTGATAAGTTGATTATTCCTGCGAGTTCCTGCAGCATATCCACGAACAACCAAAGAAATTATTTAGTGAGGGATTTTCTAAGAATGATAAAAACTTGCTTTGAGATGTCTGCATGAAAACAAGAGCAATTTTCATTTTCCACTTGAAAAAGAAATAACAACTATTCTACTCTTGCCAAATCAAGAATGCAATACAAACTAAATAAATCAATGATCAAAAATAAACTTGAAGTGCCACAAGCCCAGCCAGATTTGGCACATTTATGTCAACTTTCCACAATATTGTGGAAAAACAAAAAAAGAATGTTCACTCTTATAAACGTAGCTAGGATAACCACCATTTCTGGCATAAAACAACAACATCAACCATCTAGAAAATGTAATTTCATTCCTAGCTAATTTAAATAAGAAATGACCAATCACTATCGGCCACATTTTCATCTCAACACTTGGGTTGTTCTTTTAGTTTTTTTCAGTATTCTAGTCATTACAGGAGAAGTTGGCCCAGATTTTCTGTTAATAAAATCTCTCATTGTATAAATTGTCTGCCATTCTCAAAAGAAAAGTAACATTATTAATACTGACTTTAAAATTGCAAGATTGGGTTTTTTGTTATAGTTTTGTATTGTAGGTGTTTGAAAGAGACGGCAATGCAAGAGAGCTCAACACCATCTTGCAACCAGTTTTCATCTCCTTTTGCAGCGATTTATGAGAAGATGGAGACACAATTGTCATCACCACATATAGGAAGTAAGTCTACCATTTGAATTTATGATGCTTCAAATTAGTGACATTACGTTGAATTTTAGCAAAATTTAAAACCTGAAAATAATAGAAAATATTGAAAAGAAATTTAGATTGGCACTTGATTTATATTTGTGGTGATTTCGTAAACTAACAATTGGTTGACCTAATACTTCGTAGAACATAAAGAATGATGAGAATAAAAGCTGCCCAAAACTTAGCACTGCTTGGGGACTTAAACCTTCGTAATAATTAATACCAAAAATTTATTGCATTAATTATACACAGCAATATTTACAATCTTTATATTAAGCTTAAATACACTGCTAGACCGATATTGATCTTAATTCTAGGCACCTTTGTATACTTCTAAATTTCAAGAAAGTTTCAGCTCATAGCTCAGATCAATTACATGTTATCTTCAGTGATAGGAAAACATCTTATTCAACAAAAAGATGAGAAATAAGGCAGAGCATATACCTTTTACTGATTGTATAGGAAGCTAGCAACAAGGAAATTATGTTAAGATAGCATTGTTCATATCAATCCAAGAAATAAAAATTCAAACATTCGCAAGGGTAACTTCAATACAATTGCAGATTGATAAAATTAAACAATCTAGAAAAGCGTCTGAATTGCAAAGTTGCACCAATGTCCTTTGTCAATGTTAGGAAACAAATTAAATTGGATTGTCTAGTAATTGAAACAATTTCTCTAAAATGCATACATACAAACAACAAGAGAACATCTACAGTACCTCAATAGCATCAGCTACAGTTGTCGTCATGTCATATGTAATCTCTTCAAAAGTCTCATCCAGGAAGAATACTATAGTTGTAAGCTTTTTACCCATTAAAAGACCTTCAATCTCTTCACGTCCAGGTATTATATGCCTTGGTCCAGCCTTAAGAGAACGCTTCAAAGCATTTAATGTATTCATTGCAAGTACTTGAACCTCAGAATCACTACTAAGACTGTGTGCAACAGTATGTACATACTCTGACAAATAGCCACCAATTTCCTTGCTGGGAGGCATGCAGGATGCACATAAATACATTAGTTCCCAAGCTTTGATCAGAGATTGCCTGCCAATAATGAAATCAATAGGCTAACTAAGATCATCAAGCAACTTGGGAACTGAGCAAAATTTAGTGATGAAAAATGTTTTCAAACGCTAATAAAAGATGAAACATGTAACACATAAAAAAGGTAAATGAATCAGTTTTTCCAGACCTCACAAAATGTCTGCGCGCATACCTATAGGGATTATTTCTTGTCTGCTTTGAAACTTGTGTAAAAAGTTCATCTCGCAGTTCAGAACGCTTCATAGCATGCTTGTATAATTTGCTAACAAGCTGTGTGCGTTCATCTAAGCTTGTTGGAGTCGCTTGATCAGAGGAATCAACTCCCAGATACTTCAAGATAATCTGGAACATCTTAACTGCTCTGCTAACAAGATCACTGTTTAGTTTCAGCAGCGAAGTTGGGATGGGGTCCTGCCACAAGATGCAACTTACCTTTGAGAAATGAATTTATAAAGCACAAACAGGGATTGTCATCAAAGCGCAATGAATTACCTTCTGGAAGCACAACATATCCTCAAACGTGAATTTTTCTCGATTCTGTGATCCTGATGTCTTTTTAGAGAAGAAACCACGTTTACCAGCAGAATGAATCTGTTTCTGCATGGCCCTCAGGAAACCCTCCACCTGAAAAAAGAAAAAGATAATCACAAACTAAAATTTCATGCATTCAATACCCAAGAGCAAAACAAATTGTAAACATAGCATAAAGTTCAGTTACCATAAAAGCTAACATATAAACTATAATAGAAATGTAAATTTACTATGGTCTACTAGTTGCATATACTCTACAAGGGAAACATATAGGTTTCACCTGGAATTTATCAAGCAATGGTATAGCACCGGCAAGTTCGGGCGGTATTCCTGATGATAGGGTGTTGGGCGTGCTGCAAGTCAACGAGGTAAAAGCTGATAGATTCTTGTACACTTGACAAAATTAATATACAAAAAAGCTAACTCCTCGCCTTCTCGGGTAAAATGCAAGTGGCATCCATCAAGCACAGTTTGAAAGTCCAAATGCAACATAAAGGAAAGGAATAAACTTACGGTGGGGCAAAATTGGAACCATCTGAATCATAATCATCTCCATTTGACGTGGCAAACGAGTTGTGTGAAGGGGTTTCAAATCCATTAGCAGAACCAAATGAAGACCTGCTTGATCTCAAACTCTGTGCCATATCAGAAGTCATTTCCCCAAATTACCTCTAATTGTCCAAAGCTTTTCAAAATTCTAAACAAGCACCCAATTCGAAGGTGCTTCTCTCCCCACAAAACGTTTTTGTTTAATTCCTTTTCCTGAATTATATTCAACACAGAAGGCGATTCTGTTAAAGAAATATGGCAAAGTCATCAATGTGGAACTCCAAAATTTGACAAAAAAAAATAAAATAAAAAAATCATATTTCAATAATTTCTAGCTACATGAACCCAAAAAGAAATACAAGAAATCATAAATAACAATTCCCAAAATAGAAATTTTAATTAACAAAAAATTGAAAACCAGAAATCAAGTCGAAAATCCTAAAACTTCTAAACCCAGAAACTCCGCTAAATCGTAATAAATAGTGAAGTAAAAACAAACGCGATAAAATCCAAGTCCGAAGATCCAGAAGAATATTAAGCATAATATAAAAATAGAGATGACGACATTAAAAGTCTAAAACTTGAAAAATAACATCTTCCTCAGGAAAACTATTGGTAGAAAAATAATCAAAACACACATCGAAAGAACAAAAATGAATTGGAAATCAATTACAGACAATGTCGCAGAAATCAGAACAACACAATACAACACACGTGCATACATCATAAACATACTCGAGCAAATTTCAGAAATCCGACAATGAGGGGGCAAAAGATACCACAGGATTACGAATGCTGATTAAGGGATGCTGAACCTACCAGATAGAGAGAGGAGAGAGAGTGGAGTGACGGAGGGAGAATCAGAAAGGTGACAGTGAGGTCACGGGAGTTTTTTAAACTCATCTTTAGCTCAGCTCAAAATCGAAAGCCAAGACAAAACATGAAAATGTTATTGCACAGGCCCTCAATCTATTCGCATGGTAGCAACTTAGTCTCTAAACTTTTATCATAGTTGCAAGATTAATTTCCGACGATGGAAACAATAAATATTTGTTGTATTATTTAAGTCGAAGACAAAATAAATGGATAAAAGTAAAACTGTAATAAAGTCTATTATGTTGTTTTTTGTATTATTTGCAAATATAAATTTTAGTTATAATGCAACTTTTGTGATTGACTTTCGACAAAATTAAATAGGGAGAATTATGGTTAAGTTTTCTAACATTTTGGGTAGTGCGGAAATGACGCATCAAATTTCAAAAATCAAGTTTTGACTTCTCAATTTATTTACATTGAGGTCTTCAAGTGATGAAAATCGACAATGTGAAAGTTAAAATCACAAACAATTTTTCCAGTGTTTTAAAACTGAAGGACGAAACAATCCTCCACTTTTCATTTTCCTAATTTTAATATGAAAGTCGCATTTGAGTTTAGTTGATTCTGTCATATGGAGATTCGATCTCCAATGTTAAATAGATTAGAAGTCAAAATTTTCACTTTCGAGGATTTAAAAATCACTCTACAATACATGAGTTACCTGTTTGACAATCATTATTGTAGAAAAAAATTTTGAATAATAATTTTTAAAGGAATGTATGGTTAAAAAGTAAATAAATTTTTTTGAAATATGTATAAAATATTTTATCATATAAATGTGTAATTCAAAATGATTTTGTAGTGAATTATGAAATAAATTAAAGGATATCGAACAGCCAAGAAAGAAAGAGACTTCAACATTAATTTTTCCAACTAAATTGTACGAATTTTATTTTTCTTTCTTAAAGTAAACTTTACCAAACCATATTTTGACCCAAAAAAGGAAAAACAATCTAGCCATTAGTCAATAACTAAGGGCATGTTCTCTTT
>CAIGRK010004713.1:0-10030 GCA_903798315.1 Fraxinus greggii | reverse complement strand
TTTTTAAACAATATGGGATTTTACTCTTATTCTATCAAGACGCTTCCTCGAACGAAGTATCATATTAACTAGTTTTTGTATAAATTCAAGATTATCCTCATGTTTAAACAATATGGAATTTTATTTTAATTCTATCAAAACACTTTCTCGAACGAAGTATCATATTATCTGAGATCTCGTCAAGAGATGATCAATTTATCATCTTCCTCAAATCAAGAAGAATTGGACGTTCTATCAAGTCTCAACTTATCCTTCACCGCTCAGTGGCTACAACATGTGGGCGCACTCCACTTTTGAACTCACCGTAGATCGTTCGTATATAACTGAAATTTTATCTTGGCAATCCTTATGGTTAAACCTAAGGCATGACTCTAACTTCAGATGATCCTACTTGATTAATCTGTAGAGAAAAGAACATAATTCTCTAATAAATTCAAGACAATATCTATGTCTAGTTGATGTAGAATTGAGGAATGGAATTTATCATGATGATGATGATGATGATGATGAATCATACGGACAAGATGGTGTCATTGAATGATATGTTCAATGAAATGTAGAGAAATAGAACTCGTCTTATCGAACCTATCGATTATCGTACATTATGTCCATATCATGATAACAAATAACGTTTCTTCATATTTTTCAACAATAAATTTATAGCGCAATTGAAGCCACTCAAATTAATCCATTTATTTTCATCTAGAAAGACGTAACATCGAAAAAAGAGAAGTGGGAGAAAGCAACATTGAAGTTCTAGACAAAACAATTGGTTCAGTTTAGGTTTCTCGGATTTGTTTAATAAATAAATATTTTTCCAACAATACGCAATATGATATAACAAATATTAACGCGTGACAACATTGCCGCCAAAGTAGTTATCATGGTCGGAAGCAACAGACAAATTCAATTGCATTCCCATTTCTTTTTCATTTTTTTGAATATTTTTTTTTTCTTTTTCCATATAGTGTGTGTTTTGCTTTTAGGTGTTATCTTCTTGTTGGTTTGTATGAAACATATACAGTACTAGAGCATGCTTTATTACTTTACCAATATTACTTTCACTATTGCCTAATTCTATATATAATTACTAATATAAGAATGGAACACGATGATCGATATGTTTCGTACGTTAAAGGTATGATAAAATACGTTATAAGGCATAAGGTTTAATGAAAATGATGGCATGTACAAAGTTGTCTCAATAACTGTATGAAAGTGTTACAAGATTTAAGTTACTTTACTATACGTGTCGTTGCGAAATATAATTTCAGTGTGAGAAGTAGAGATGTCTCGATAGTTCACAAAATTAAGAATGAATTAAACTAGTGTCTATACAATTTCTCGCTTGAAATTTTGATGATTGAAATACATCAGTATCAATACTTCAATTCTCTAAAAATGAACTTATGATCAATAGTATTAAGATTTGAAGTTACATTTTAAATTGCCAATCTTAGTAAGATGAGTAGTTTATACCATGTATGTTAGTTTATATTTGGATATTTGATATGGGATTTGTTATTTCACATGCACTTGCAAGACGGTAATTCATTTAAGAGAACCAATCTTGAAAATGGATATTATTAAGGGATAAAATCTCACATTGAATAAAGATAAAAATATAAATCAATTTATAAGAGTTTGTGTTACTCCTCTTAATGAGATTGATCTTTTAACATGGAACCTCAAATCTTAACATGAAATCAGAGTCCGTTAAGCTTAAATGAGTGATTCAATCCGATTAAGACTCAAAAAAACTGAGCACACGGATTTCAAAATTTGTCTGCTCAAACGAGCCGCTATCTTACGGGGTCATGATAAGGGATAAAATCATATATCGAATAAAAATGAAAATATAGACTAATTTATAAGAGTTTGACCCACACCTCCTAATAAGGTTGACTTTTTAAGATGAAATCTCAAATCTTAACAGAAATGCTCATTTCAATGGATCAAACTGTTTATTTGAGTCTTAATCGACCATATTAGACTCGAGGTTCTATTTAAAATGTCAACTTTACTAGAAAATTAGCCTAAACATTTTTATATTGGTTTATATTTCGATATTTAATTAATGTATGATTTATTTTCTAGCAATTTATTATATTAAAAAGAGTGATGCTAGCAATAATAGTGTTGAAACACTAACCTGCATAGCATTAAAAGACATGTTCGATAAAATGGATCATATATTTTTAAAATTTAATTGAGCATAGAATTTAACATAACATTATTTTAATAAAAAAATGTTTTTTCTTGTTTTGAATATATTACAAGCAATATTATTTCATATAGATTGTAGCACATTTGTTACAAATAAATTCATAATCAATATTTAAGAAATGTGCTAGTTGTCCATCGCTTTTCCTCCTTAGGTGAATTTGCATAATTTTTTTTTTTGTCATAATGCACATAAGGTAGATTAATTACAAAGTATATAAAATATAGTTTGTTGAAATACATTATATATTTTTAAATTACCAAAGCGTATAAGATTATAGTTTTTTGATATACATTATATGCAAGCAGAATTTGTATTATATTCTATGTTGCAAAACATTATATATTTTTAAATGTAGACAAGTATATAATTTGTTGTGCAACTAGTGACGTGTTTACTCGTATTTATGTAAATTTTCTGAAACATCCACCGTTTGCGGTAAATAGGACAACTTATTATCACTTATAGCAGTTGTCACACTACATGGTCTAAAATACATCACAAAATACAAATATTTTGGATTTTATTGAACAATCAAGCAAAACTTACCGCAAAAAAAACCCTAACCATGGTGATTTAGGTTAATAAATTATTAAATCTCTTAAATTGTTCAACAACACTATCTGTTTTACAATTTTAAAATTTATTTTGTGATGGGATACTTTTTAAGGATTCATTCCATGGGAAATTTCGTTTGTTTAATATTTTTTTTAAAAAAAAATTAAGTTAACTTGGCTATGGAATATGCGTGAATTTTATTGAGGGACTTTCCTAGTCATATTATGTTAGAACATTAATTTATTTCTTATAAAAAAAAGAGGGTAAATTTCACTAAGGTCTCCAACCTTTTGCAAGTGTAGCATCCATATTTCGAAAGTACCATTTGCTACATTTCCGTTCTCAACCTTTTTAAAATTGTGCTACACATGTCTCCAGCGAATAGAAAACGTTTTTCAAAACAAAATAAAATAGAGACTTCAACTTACATTAGAAATTCTAATAGAATAAAATTTATCAATATTCATGAAATCCATCCTCATGTTTTAATCTATACCCGACTTATTTTCATTTGTTGGTATAGGAAGTTGATTTTTGAATTTTTGAAATGAAGGATGAGATAATCCTAGAATTTAGATTATTTGTACACATACTTCATGAAATAGTTCGAGCATGTTTATTTCAAGATCGAAAAGATCAAGCCAGGAAGGATTACCTTTCATAAACAATTTGTATTCTTTTCAAAACAATTCTTTTCATTTTTAATTCCTTTTTATGTTAAAGTATTATTAAGCATTAATTTAAATGAATTTGGACATGTTTCAAATCAATAAAACAATAATTCATGAATAATAGTGCTTAGCCAAAAGAACAACACAAACAAAACTAATTGTTGAAGGGTACAAATACACATCCACATCCATTGCTCCCATTTCCTCTTTTGGACATCTATAAACAACAAACAAATTGGTGATATTTATGAAATTAGTACTCTCTTATCAACTTTGCATTGTATCCAACCCTGGCAAGTCATTTCAATCAATAATTAGTTGATGGCTATAGCACATGGTTAGTCATATTATTGGTAGGATGACCTTTAATTGGAAATTTTCATTTATATTGACCTCAAGTACTTAAAATGTGATTACAAAGACGATTACCCTTGTTTTAAATGAAACAGAAAAGACGAGGAAAAGAAAAGACAAAGCCCCTATTTAGTTTGACTAAAAATCAGATTTTTAATAGATTTTGAAGAAAGTTGATGATATATAAAAATGAAAAATTAATAAAAGTTATGAATACCATGAAATGTATAGTTGAAAATATATTTTTGAAAGTTAATTTCAAGCAACGTCGAAATAAGAGATAAAATAACAGCGTTTTTACAATACGCATGAAATGAAAACCTTTGTTATATATTGATTGATAAATAAAATATAATTGAACCAATTAAAAATTTAATTTTTTTTCTTTATCCAATTAGTCAATACATTATTATAGAGAAAAACAATTGGTGTAGAAAATACCTATCATTGCACTTGGGAAGATCTAAGGCAAGGCTCTATGTGGACAATATAGGACCACCTTTCATGATTGGATGCTGTAGCAGAAGATGATAAGAATACACTGACCCTATAATTGTGTTTCTTTTGTTTTTATTTATTTTTGAAATATAGAATTTTTTTGTCAATAGGTCTATCATTGTCTGATGCTAAAAACAATATATCATAATTTATACCCATACTTATAAATATTAATATATGTGTGTAATAGGAGTAAGATTAATATCTTTCCATTATTGAGTAGAAGTGTGATATTAATAACATTAAGAGTCCGTTTGACAGAGGTTTATGTCACTTTTTTTAGATTTCAATTAATGTTTGGAAACTAAATTTCTTAAAAAAATAATAATAATAACTCTTTTAAATTTTTTTTAGAAAAAATCATATTATGTCAGTTTTCGCTCACGGAAGATCAGAGGAAGTTATGTTGAATCAACTTCCTCTAAAATCTTTTTTAACTAGAAGAAGTACTTTTATAAAATAATTAAAAATAATAATTTTTAGATCTCAAAAACTCATTTTGACTTCTCGAGAGTTACACCAAACGGCTCTACATGAAATATATATTCTAATGCTGACGAGTAATGTCATTCATTATTAATGGCTATCATTACGCATTTATTGTCCAATAGTTGTGATGCATTTTAACCCTATGTGTGGCTTCAAAATTTTAAAATTCATTCCTTTTAATCTCATTTTTAACTTCATATTTTATGAGACTCTCAATTTTATCATTTTTTCAATCACAATTTCATCAATTTTTTTTCAAAATCTATTAAAATTCTCATAACCAAATCAAACAGCGAATTAATTTATTGGAAAATGAATTAGGGGTTGTCGACCACCATTTACACTATTATTGATTACAACTAATGATGAAAATAGTCATTTCAACAAAATTTCGTTAATTATGAGAATGTATGAGATTTGAAAGTTAAAAGAATTTATTTATTCTCAACTGAATGAAAAATAATTGACAAATATATAGAAAAAAATAATTAGAAAGAGAAAAGCCGAAAATGAAGGCATTTATTTTTTCTGAAAAGAACAATACACAAGCTGTTGCTTATCGTGCCAGGATTTATGATGAGCTGTGATAAACGACTGCATGACGTGGTTACCACTCAAAATCAGTAATGACATAAATGGAAAATTGTGTACAGTAACAACACGCTCGATGCCAAAAAAATTGTCCTTAGAAGAAATTGTTTTATTATTGGAGTGACGCAATTAATAAATGAAATAAGAAGTTTTTTTTTTTAGGCAAACACATCAAAATTAAATTAACTAAAGTCGACGGCCAGCCGTGAATGAACTGCACAATAAATATAGAAATACGATGATCACAACTCTTGGGTCACTTTGTTTGCCTTCTCGAAGAACATAACAACAAGAATTATCGACAAGTTTGTGCAGAAAATAAGCAACGTCACACAAGATAACGATATCCCATTCAACCGTGGGAACAATTAATATAGAAATACAGTGATCACAACTGGAGGGTTTCTTTGTTGCCTTCTTGGAGAACATAGCGAGAAGGATCATTGACAACTTTGTGCACAAAATAAGCAATGTCATACAAGATAACTCTGTTCAATACGAAGATTTTCTAGGATCATCGACAACTTTGTGCATAAAATAAGCAACATCATACAAGATAATTGTATTCAACATAGAGAGAATATGGACTGTACGAAACGAATCACTTCCAATCTCTACAAGATCCCCATTCAACTATGCGAGCAATAATTCCTCTCGAAGAGAGATAGCATCACATCTTGAATATGCAAGAACCCCACAATCTTTCTAGCAAAGCCAGTGCTAACAATGCCCAAATAATCTCAAAAGATACCCCAATGTTAATACAACCTTCTCTTATTCTTATTGCGAATATGTATTCATTTTAAGCCAATCATCTTATCGCAGCACTTTAAGGATAAAGTATCGTATCATTTCTAATACTTAATTAATAGTGATTATCACTATGTCAAATTCGTTAAAGAAAATCGTTCTTGGTTAATTTTTCCTAAACTCGTTTTAAAAAATTTAAGTAATTAGCATCTAAAATTAGTTAGTAGATACATTTTTTAAGAATGATGCTATTCGTAGTGAAAGTTACAGGTAATCTTCCTACGTAGCATGTATATAACGGTTTAATACATTAATATGATAGTATTTTATTAACTTATATATCAAATCACATATCACAGGTTTATTTAGTGATTAGAATTTTTTTTGTAATAAAATGAAATATTAATTTGAATAGAAAAATACGCAGTGTAATTTAAAGAGAGAAATGGACAAATGTAACGGTTTTTCTGAGTTATATTGTACAGCTGAAGCAACTGTAGTGGCCAGGCAAAGAGGACAATCAATTGAGCATTCTGTACAATCACATGCATCATATCCAAAGGGTCCTTATTAGACAGCCTTTTTTGATGCCTGTACTTATTGCTGAATCATCATCATACTCTTTTGGAAATGAGAAAATTATGTTACAAATTGGTGCCTCAATTTATTTATGCAATTAGTGGACAAATTTCACACATATTGATGGATTAATCACATTTAATTTAAAAGCTAAGAAAAAAGAGTAATAAACAGAGAATTACTATCCACCACTGTCTGAGCGACACCATTTCAAATTACCTCGTATCCTAATGCTGACTCAACTTCGTTTATTTCACTCATCACCCAACGCACACTTTTCGCACAACTGCTTTCATTTTTGGACAAATTTTTCAACGTCTCATCATGGCCATGGGATTGGGCTCAAATCGCCCTTACTTTGTTAAATCTATCAAGGTACTCAAGGTTGACTTTAAGATTTTCGGCGCGGAAAGGAAAAGTCTTGCCACTGATAGGTGAAATTAAATTAAGTCACACGAGGATTAAAGATCGGTGTCAACCGTCTAAGAATATGTGAAATCAAATCTTGGTCATCAATGGCCTTACCAGTGGTTGCTATTTGATAAACCAGTATTTTCATAGTGTCAAGATATTTAGTACAATTATTTGAGTCCTGACTTAATGGACTATAATATCGCATTAAGAATTGAGGTTCCTTGTTAAAAGGAATAGCCATAGCCGTTATATGTTGGTCAGTATTCTTATAATTATTCGATGTGAAATATATGATTGGCATATATAGGAAAATAGATCCAGTCGACCGTTGACCTAAAATTCCGACTGGACCAAATTGCTAATGTATTCCTTGTCACTTCCTCGCCCACTTATATATTATATGTACACATCGTTTCCATTCTAGAAAAATGGTTTGGCAACTATTTTCACTTTAACAGTTAAGTCAATTATCGAAAAAGATATAATTTAGGTGTGGGAGGACTTAAATAGAGAAAGTTTTGGCTAGAATTTTATCATTGCGTACTTTTTTNGAGGTTCCTTGTTAAAAGGAATAGCCATAGCCGTTATATGTTGGTCAGTATTCTTATAATTATTCGATGTGAAATATATGATTGGCATATATAGGAAAATAGATCCAGTCGACCGTTGACCTAAAATTCCGAC
The DNA here is from genome assembly GCA_903798315.1 of Fraxinus greggii. Lineage (NCBI taxonomy): Eukaryota > Viridiplantae > Streptophyta > Magnoliopsida > Lamiales > Oleaceae > Fraxinus > Fraxinus greggii. The sequence goes on along the minus strand of CAIGRK010004713.1, from coordinate 2,218 downwards.
TGGACCAAATTGCTAATGTATTCCTTGTCACTTCCTCGCCCACTTATATATTATATGTACACATCGTTTCCATTCTAGAAAAATGGTTTGGCAACTATTTTCACTTTAACAGTTAAGTCAATTATCGAAAAAGATATAATTTAGGTGTGGGAGGACTTAAATAGAGAAAGTTTTGGCTAGAATTTTATCATTGCGTACTTTTTTCTTCAACGTGCATAGAGAATTTATAGGAGAATTACACAAAATGGTATTTAGACATTTTGGGCATGTTACGCCCATTTATTGGTTCAGTTGTTATCACCAAACTGATTTTATTTGATACCCCTTGTCATGTGGCAATGAGAATAATTGTTCATTTTGATACAGCAACGTAAATACAAGGGGTATATACATATATCAACCATGCTACAAATCCATGCTCAAATCCAAGTGGGACACGTGTCGAAGCCTGATTAGACAGTTTGAAAATTTAAAACAAAAATAGCCAATCATTTTCTAACAAATCAATTCATCTCCCCCTTCCCTGTTTTTCACCCTGACTAAGTGGCTTTTCCGTTGCCCTATCTATCACTTTCATTGGAGAGGGGGAATTTATATTGAGAAATGGAGAAGCAAGAGCATTTAGGGGCAATGCTTATGTTAATTATTATCTTATCAAAACTTGAATACAACGTGTTTCCGACATTGGTGATTATTCTTACAAAAATTTTGTTCTGATTGAACTAAAGATTTGTAATACCTCTCTCTTTAGGAATGTCTTCATCCGATGAATCGCTTTCAACAATGTAGGAGCAGATACCAATGTTTGTAACTGGCCTTGCACTCTTATTCTTGTTGTGTTTTGACTTATATTTTCCAAAGCAAATGCAATTTACGCTGCTTTCCTTCTTTATTTTGCTATCCGAAATAGACATGGCTAGTAGCAATAGTGAAAATGGCTTCACGTTTGTTGTCCTTAATAAATTCACACTAAATGTCAACAACTGAGAAGAATGACGAAGTTAGTAACAAATAATATTATTTAATAAAGAAGGAAAAGACACTAAATTTTGTTTATTACAATTTAGTCATATGTCCAATGCTAATGCACTATTTATGCTGTAAGGGCCTATTTGATAGGTCCTTTTTTTTTTTCCATGAAAAATGGAATTGAAATTTCATTTCTCACTTTTGTCATGGTTGATAGCCAAAATTTTCCATGGAAAATATTTTCCTCTCACTCCTCACGTGACCCATTTTTCCATGTTTTTGTTGAATTGGTTTTCCCACTACTTTTGGTGGGAAAATGGTTTTCAACTTTTTTTCTTTTCATTTTTTTTATTTTTATTTTAGTAATGAAAACAAATTTTATGGACAATTGTAAAAAAAAATTTTCCTTTAATGGACAATTTTCTTGGAAAACAAAGTCAAACAAATACCAAAAAAATCTAAAATTTCAACATTTTATAGGTGAAAAATTATACAAATCAAACACAACTAATTGACAATCCCCAAGAAAATAATTATAGGCAATTCAATTTCTTGTAATTCATTTTCTTTCCACCCAAATTTCACCATTGCAATCCAACGGACTCTGTGTTTTTTTGACTCATAAACATAGATCCTACTAACCAAAACAAATCTTAATTATTTATTATGAAATTCAAAACAAGTCTAATTATATAAATTCTGCTAAATTTTGTTACTTCGTCAGACTAATAACCTTAATTTTAACCGTTGTAACAGGGATTTGACATCACCAAAAAAAAAAATTTGAAAAAAAAAAGAAAAATGAAAATGAAGAGAAAATGAGCTGATGGTCGAACAGAAAATGAATTGATGATCGCACTTGGTCTATGTTCGGCACTACAATTTACTAGACAAGAAGAGAAACATTTTAATAAAATTTATTCATTGGTACGAGGTTTATTTCTTCTAAAAGTAGGCATACATTTGTGCAAGAGTTCAACTTCTTTGTTGTTTTATATGCATATAAGAATTGCCAACATTTATATAGAATCGCTAAGAGATAATAAAACTATATTTCCTTTTAAGTACGGCATTCAGATATTTTCTAAAATTAAATATCATTATTATGAATATTATGTCATAAATGGAAATATCTATAGTTTTGTGATTCTAACGTATCTTCACGTATGCTACGTTAAAATTCTCTTTATTTTTTCGATTTTCTTTCTCAAATTTATGTTTGAAGGTTGTTAGGTTTATATATTGTATT
>CAIGRK010004664.1:0-14800 GCA_903798315.1 Fraxinus greggii | reverse complement strand
ACGGCAGCGTTTGGAAAACGTTGCCATATCTCTCTACGGCAACGTTTGGTCAACGTTGCCGTATCTATCTACCGCAACGTTTACCAAACGTTGCAAAAACTCTCGACCCTACGACAATACCTCGATTTGTAACACACATCCAAACGTTGCTGTAGACCTACGGCAACGTTTTTTGAACGTTGCCGTAAGCTGTTTTTGTTGTAGCGACGTCTAACCCTTTTTTGAAAAAAATTATTTTTTCTTCCTTTAGTTTGTTTAGATTAAAAATCGTTGATTTATAGTATAAAATGTTGTTGGTCTATTTACATTTGAGTTTAAATTGATTGAGGATTTGTGTTCTTTACCTTGATGATTGTAGGTTTGTGTTTTTCTTAGTGATGATTTTTCTTCATCAACCCCTTATAGTCTGTAAGGATTGTTCATCATCAATCCCTTATAGTCGATAATGATTGTTTGTAACCGACCTCTTGCGATTTGTGAGGATTGTTCATCATCGATCCCTTTCAGTCTACGAGGTTTGTTACTCATCGAACCCTTGTAGTCTATGAAGAACTTCATGTTACACAAATCAAATGCTTGAAAGGAGTGATGACAGAAATGGAAATAGTAACACTTGAAAATGGAAAACCCCAAAGGAGTTATTTATGGTTTTAATCGGCTTGGGTTTCCTGATCTTAGGTTAATGTCATTTAGAGCCACGACCAAATGTGTAAAGACATTGTAGTTATTCTTTTAAATCGATTGTTCTCCAAGTTTAATGATTACTAAGATAATTAACTCAAACTTAGTCGATGTTATGTTCATTAACTATTTATAATTGATTAACTTTAGATGGAATCCACAAAAACTATCAATTTATTCACCATTTATAAACCGATTAATCTTCATTATTATTATTTTTATCTATAATCGAGTTGATATTACACAGATGAAGTCAATTAGTGGAAATGGCAAAACTCAGAAAGATCCGCCCCCCGGACACATCCGAGTTGGCGGAACGATTGCATTCATGGGCTTGCAACTCCAGGGTGGAGAGTTCGATTCCTGGAAGGCACGAGTCTTGAAAGGGGGAATTTTCTCGAAGGCAAAGTAAGGCAATGACTGGAAAGCAGTGATGAGAGCTCTCTTGAGATCAGGAGTATAAGTGTTGCAGAAACCTGAGAGCCAACAAGGGCATAACCCGTGGTTTACCTCCTCGAGTTGCTGAGAGGCCGGTGGCTAGAGGTCCAGAATTTAGTCGGCTGAGTTGGGATACTTGGAATAAAAAAAAAATAAAATAAAATCTCAGAAAGATCTAACTGAATTACTATTTTTTTTCCCTCTTTCCACTTCTACAATAAAATATTCTGAACTGAAAGGGGGTACATTAGATATTCTATAAAAGAGGGGGGACCAAAGTGAAAAACATAAAACCCAAAATGCTTCATTTTCCTTGCGTCCATTCCAATCCTTCTTTTCTCTCTCCAACCCTCTAACTTTCCTAGTCTTCGATTTCTACCCTAAAACTACATAAAAAGTTCAGATTGTAACACAGCGTAGTAATTAGCAGCCTCATCTTCAAGCTCCCAAAACCCATCAACCGAAGCCTCAAAAGCATTATAATTGCCATCAACTCTGTTTTTAGTGTTAGGGATTCCAAGCTCATCATCAGAGGCTTCAAGGAGGTGTCTTATCACTTTAATACGATCATCATCTTCTTTAGGGTTACACCCAACGCCGCCGGATAAGGTGGTGGTAGCGGCGGGATGGTTGTCCTGCTCAGCTTCTGAGGCAGTACATAGTAAAGGGTCTAACTCGAAAGTGGCAGTGGCGGTAGTGGATAGTTCTTGTTGGAGGATAGAAAAAATGTCTGAAAAATCTTGGTTTGGCTCATTTTCTTCTGGTTCTTCATCAAGAATGGAACGTTCATTGCTGTAGGATTTGTGGCGTTTTGAGGTTGAATCTTCAAGCTCTAAAGGTCCTTCCGGTTCATGGGATTCTTCCTCTCTCTGTCGCTTTGGTTGTGTTTCAGCCATTGTTGAAGCAAAATATAGAGAGCGATTGTGAGTAGCACAGAGAAATGTGTTGAGACAAGAATGAAGGGCTTGAATGATTTATATAGAGGATGGACGTGTCATATGTCGAGTTCTGGTCAAAAGGAGTAATTAAGCCCGAACGACGCTATTCGATATTAGTGGTATTAGAATATCAATCTGCATCGAAATATACTAAAAAATTGATTGGATTTCTCCTCAAACGAGGACAATGTTTTACGTTTAAAAAAGAAGAAAGGGACGTACATAAATACTAAAATAGAGAGCGACAGACAGAAAAGAGAGAAACATACGGACAAAGTTGCGTATAAAGAGAGAGAGAGAGAGAGTGGGAAAGATAGTTGGAACTAGGTTAGGTTAACTTTTGTTTCACGAGTGGGACAATACTACTCATTTCTCGAGGAAAATATCACCCACTCTTTAAATAATCAAAATGTACGTCACACGGTCAGCTTGCCCCTCGAAATTGAACAATCATTCTACAGTATCACATAAGTTAATATAATGTTTATTATTAAATTATTTTTAAAAAATGGAATCAACTTTTTCGTTCAATTATCTATTGTCACGTACACTTCTATCATTATTTTAGTCAAAGTGACATAATCGATAATTAAATTAAGCTAGATGTACATCATCGATAACTCCAAGGATAACATTCCCTATGTGAAATGAATAAGCGATGAGATTAATATATTTAAATCAATGGTATAGATTGTTGATACATGAAAAAGTATCAAATTTATTGTCAACCATGACGTACATGAACCATGATTACTCTAAATTAAGAACCTATAAATATTTTTTTCAAGAATGTGCTGACAAAAGTTTATTATGTCCATGTTATGTTTGGTTTAGATAAGGTTTTTAAATTAAAGTTATCAATTAATTTTAATTATATATTTCATCAATTTTATAAAACCTTATTAAAAAGTTTATTTTAAAGTTATCTATGAATTCTATAAATTGTGTAATAAAAATAATTCCGAAAAATGGTTTTGAAAATTCTATCCCAAAAAGCTATAAATGACAAAAGCCGTGGAAGGAATTTTTGAAAAAGCAGAAAAAAGAAAGAAAAAAAATGAAGAGGAAGATGGGGGAAGAGAGAGAGTGTGTGTGTGTGTGTTTTTGTCTAAAGCGGGGTCTGTTTGAACACTGTCGACTGGTAGGTCACTGTCACCAATTGAGTACGAGTTTTGCCAGTATTAATCGACGGTCCAGATTTCTTTGATTGATAGCTATGTGTGGGGTTCAGATCGAAGTGTACTAGGAGGCATGCAAAGGCCGACAAGACTAGTAGCGTAAAATAAAATTTAGAGATAATTATAGTACTGATACCAAATCTTTCATTTAGACTGATTTTTCTCAAATTTTTTATTTGTGTCATTCACAGTATTAAACATTTTAAAAATTTGCAACCGGAGTCCAATTTAATAGAAATTGTTAATGGATTGTTAATTTGACTATTAGCTGATCGAAAAATTGATTTTCACTATAAATTTGATTAATTTTATAAGATTAAAATGATAAATTTATATTTTTTTAAAAAAAACATTTTTTTAATATAGTAATAATTAAATAAGAAAAATCAAAAACACCACCCACCACCATCCCCTCTTTCACAAACCCCTTACACCAAGGGTCTGTTTGGGCCTGATTTTAATCTAAGTTAAAGTTAAACAATCAATATCAACCACATTTTTCATGAATTTTACATTTTTTCAACCACATATTTCAAAAACTTCTATCAAAATCCACTTAAAATCTGATTTTAATCTACACCAAACACCTTTTAAAACCACCGACGGTTGCCACCACCACCCCACGTTGATGCCACCACTTCTAACACCACCACTCCACCGCTCACCGATAGCACAAAAGCCCCTCCCAAAAACTTCAAAGGCAGTATATACCTAACCACATCCAATACAAATTGTCATTGGCAAGCTCAAACATTTGCTACAGATAGATATAGATCTTGATTTTTCTTGCCTGTCTCCTTTTTTCACGAAATTCAAGAAGACTGGCATGTTCTTGCGTTATGTAAGTACATGCAATCTGGGATTTTGTTTTTATTTTGTGGTTTTATTAGTGATTTCTAGAAAAATGGAGGGAGTGGATTATCTTGCAGATGAAACAAAGAAGGCTCAGTTCGATATGGATGCTATGAAGATTGTATGGGTTGGTTCTTGCCATGCCTTTGAAGTTTCTGATCGAAAAAAAAAGGGAGGAAATTTTCTCTTGGTCTTGAAAAGAGGAAACTTTCAATTCCTGAACTTATTTTTTATGATCACGGGCTTCTTCGTAACATTGTATAGATCAACAATGGATCTATATCTTTTTTTTCTTTTGAGGTACGTCTTCAGTTCTCTGATAAAGATGGATGAAATTTCATTAGAATCTCCTACGCTTTCCTCTCAGTGTTGCTCCACCGATTTGGTGGCGACGCCGCCGTGGTTTTCTTTGCTGTAATCGGAATCGTCGCTGAATTGAATCAGCTGCAAGGCTGCACTAAACTCTGGTGTACATTTAGCAAAATTGATGGAGATTTAGGGTGTGTTTGAGACACATAATTTTACAAGAATATATTCTGTTGATGTGATTGAAAATATTATTTTATTGAAAATGTGTGCTTGAAAATGAGTAGAATAATAAAAATAAAAATTTTAATGTGTACCAAACAGTGACTTATATTATGGTTTTTCTTGCTCTTTCTTGTAGATGGTGATTTATTATTTTAATATTGTAAAATTTGTAAAAATTATGGTTAATGTCAATTATTTGATCAATTAACGGTCAAACTAACAATTTCTGTTAAATTAGACTCCGACTGCGAGTTTTCGAAACATTTGATACCGTGAGTGACATAAATGAAATGTTTAGACAAAATCTACTATTAAATGAAATATTTGGTATCGCTACTGCAATTATCCCTAACATTAAGCTCATGTTTAAATTCCATTAAAATGAGATTTTGGAAAAAAAAAAATTGAAATAATAACTTTTTAAAGAATATGTATTTAAAAATAAAATAAAAAATTATGTTTACTTGTAACGTTATTTTATGATAGAATATGTGGTTGAAAATAAATTTGAAAAAGAAAAAAAAAGCTGTACAGCCTCCTGTACAGTATAGTTTGTGTTAGAAAATTAGTGAGTCGATTAATCGTGGTGGTTGTGGAAGATGGTGTAAGATCTTACCAAATGTCAATGTTGTAGATTAAGGTTTGAACGAAGATGAACATGGAGAAAAGATTCTTTAAAAAAAATGCATTTTATGTTTGACAATCAATTTATAAATTTTAAATTCAATCAAAATTAAACATCAATTTTATAGTATAAATTAAACTTGTAGTACATAGAACTGAAACCATTAGATTGTGTTTTGTAAAATTTAGAAATTATTTATAAATAATCAAATTTTATTTTTAATAATACATTTTAATTGACATATAAGTACTATTCATCATGTATTCTATTTATAAACTCTTTTTAAACATAGGAAAATAAAAGTATAAAATATAATAAAATTTTTTATCACATCAATAACTTTTTCTTCTTTTTTAACCACTTATTCTCCATTACATTAAAGAAAATGTATTATTAGCTACAAAATGCGCACCAAATGGGGGCTTCAATCTTATTGCTAACACATCGAGTTGGCCCTCAATTTTTAAAATTCATTTTCAATCATATACTTCAAGAGATTCATAATTTTTATTAATTTTTCAATCGAATATTTCATTAACTTTTATCAAAATTTATTTTAAATTTTAAATAAACCAGACAAGGGTGTAGTATTTACTAAATAGTAGCTCTTCTAACATTAAATAGGACTAAACAATAATTAATTTTTTAATTAATATACTTTGAATGAAAATTAACTACACGATATCAAAATACATTAATAATAGATATTATGAAAGTCCATTATTTCTGGCCAAAAACTAGAATTTGTTATTCTTTTCGAAGAGAAAAATAACTCATATTCAGAATGTAAAAATCCAAGCAGGTTTGAACAATCCAACAAATGTACAGATAATGTCATTTTCGATATGTACTTCAATTTATTTCGATGAACAGATTAGCTGTGTTTCAACTTTCAATTTATTGCAGTTTAAGGTGTCAGTATAGTATTTGATGGTGCTTTGATAAAAGAAAAGAAAAAAAATTGTTAACGTTATTCTTCCAAACCTGGCATTATTCTTTAATGATTTCTATTTCTAAATAAAATTGTTAAATATTTTATTATTTGATATATACTCACCGATCTTTTAAGTTTCAATACGTCGATCACGCTTTATCAAAGTGACCCAATCCATTAGTTGCAAGTTGCAATCATTTTGAAAGTTCGTGTGGGGTCTCGACCAAGAGTAATTAGTTGCAAGTTGCAATCAATTCATTATCGTTTTCGTTTCCATTTATGAGACCCAGCAAATATGTATACCAATTCAGATAGATCAATAATTAGATGAAGATAAATATTATTCTTCGTATTTTGAGCCATTGTTTGATACCCATTATTTTGAGGATACATTTTTGAGCGATGCTATGTGTACAAAACACAACATACAGAACACTCACAGCAAAGGGGGTGGTTTTTTTTGTTTTTTTCAATACTCTACTCACATGGGCCCATCACATGCCCCATGTGAGCGTTCTGGCAATTTTACAGAAGCTTGTTTTCTATGCAAATGAAAATTTTCTACATTTTCTCTTTTTTTCAATCGCATATTTTTCAATAAAATAATATTACATGCAAATCCAAAACATATCATCATTTTTTTATCACACATTCTCTATTAATCTACTATTCTAAAACACTATCCCAAAATGCATTTTTACAATAAAATGAGGCTCAAACAAGAAATTATATCATGGTCTTACACTATTTATTTGTTAAAATTTCCTATTGAATCTTTCACATTGAAATCAGAAGGAGTCTTCAACTTTTCGTTTGGAATATGTAGGTGGCATATGTACCACTTAAGTCCCTAAAAGTTGAACCTATGAATGAGTCACCAACAAGAAAAAGGAACCCACACTATGAGCATAACTGGGTGTATATAATGTTGCGATTGCAATAGTCCAGAAATTTTGATAAATGTGATTCTAAGTTTGAGATAGGCAGATACTCCATCAATTTCATTGGTCATGGAAGGGTTGGAAGTTGATTAAAATGGTTGGGGTTTCCCGTCCTTAGGTAGGGTCTTGTCATGATGTGTACGATATCCATAGTAGTGTCCATAATGGCCACATGTTTGGCCCCTATTGGAGGGTGGGGAGGGGGGAACATCTTTATGGACATAGCTATGTACCCATAACATTGTCCGGGAAAAAATACATACAGTTTGATGAAACGACGTTTGTAAGAAAAATGAACAATTTAAAACAAAGTAAAGTTGAGTGGTCTTTTTACAATAAATTAAAGATTAGTGCCTAAATTGAAACAAGATCAAAATTTAGAGGACCATTGAGTGTAATACCTAACTAGAAACCTCACCCAAACCTTTCTTCCAGCAACAGATCCATCGCCAAAGATCCATCCCCGTTTCACCCAAAATGCCACCCAAATCGGATACCCATGCCGGCTCCGGTGGCGGCGCCGCCCCATTGGACCCGTCATCGGACTCCATAGATCCGATCTTCCACATCCTCAAGGTACTCCCCTTCTCTTTCCTTCGCCCGCCTCGTCTGCGGCTAAAGTTGCCCACCTTCACTCTCCCCTCCGCAATGACTGTCTACTCCCTTATCCTCCTCACCTACTTCATGGTCGTCTCTGGGATCGTGTACGACGTCATCGTAGAGCCCCCTGGCATCGGCTCCACTCAGGACCGGTTTACTGGAGCGGTCCGACCTGTCGTATTCCTCCCAGGTCGGGTCAACGGGCAGTATATTATAGAGGGGTTATCTTCTGGGTTCATGTTCGTTCTCGGTGGTGTTGGGATAGTGCTGTTGGATCTGGCTCTTGATAAGAACCGCGCCAAGAGTGTCAAGGTGTCGTATGCATCTGCTGGGATTGCGTCTGTGGCGATTTCATATGTCATGAGTATGCTCTTTGTTCGGATTAAGATCCCAGGGTATCTCGGCTGAGTTAATTTCACATTCTATGTTTCTATTAGAGTTTGATAAATAGAATTTTTCTTTTTTCTTTTTTCTTTTTGGTTTTTAATTCAACTATTATCGGTTAGACATATGAGTTGGAAGAAAAAGGATTAACTATGGGACATTTGTGTTTATGTACTATATTGTGTTCTGTTGGTTATTGGATGTTTTAAAGTCAACTGCCATTTAGGTGATAGAATTCAATTAAGGTAATATTTTGTTGTCAGAAAATGGGATTCTCCATATGTTATGTTGACCAGTTGTGCTTGTTTATAGTGAAACCTTATTTTGTCTTTGATGGTATCATACTTGACTTTCATGGGTTCATTTTATGGTGAAGGCTTTGTTTTGTTGGGTAGAGTTAACTTCTGTTTAAGAATTCAATTTCAAGGTTTTTCTGCTAGTTGTGTTTGGATTAGATGTCTAAATTGATCTTACATATGAAGCTTGGCATCTATGTGTATATAAAAGAAAATTGAGATATAGATTCGAATAAAATGAACTATATATAGGAGACTTGAACTTTTGATTCGTGGAATATGATGGAGTTTTTAGAATCTCTTCAAGAAATGCTCTCGTGTCAAAATATTGTTCTCAGAAACTAGACTTGTCTGTATTGCATCGTCTTCTAATGGGCCATGAATATTTCTTGCATAGACAAAGAGGCAATATGTCATGTGAAGCCTTCCTTTTTCTATTGGTCCTGCCAAGCTAGTCGCACTTTAGCCTTTTTTGCAAAGGGTCTTGCATTGGCTGGGTTTTGATCTTATGGTCTACTTGCCCTATTTAAAACTCTCTCTGACCTGTGTAGATTTGCCCAGCCGTGTGTAGATTTGCCCAGCCGGATTAATATTTTTATAGGTACCTCTCTAAGAACTCAAACTGATGGTTAATTTTCCAATTGCCATAAAATTTGTAATTTCCTCATTTGATGTCAATAAATTGATTATACTGCCCAAGGACGTTGGCATCAGTCATCAAACATTTCATATATTTTTATGGTGTCTCTTATATTTTGGATTTGGTATTTGATGTTCTACTTTAGTTTCAATAATTATAGTTCTGCAGCAGTTTTGAGCAAGGTTTTACCAAAATGTGGTATGAGTATTGATTATTTGGCCTAAGATTTGTTCAGATTATATTGCCTCTGGGCATAGTAGTTATTGAAAGATGGCAGGAGTTTATTCTTTTCTGATAGACACGACGATGACTAATGCAAGTTTGAGTTGAAATATTTGCTGGTATCAATATTTTGGTTTATAGCAATGTGAGGTGCTTAGTCATCCTATGTCTACACAAGTTTGATAATTCTCTAGCTGAAAAGTTGGAGAAGATGGCTCACTACGAGTGGGAAATGATCAAACCGTCACATATGTGGTACAATTCTTATAATTCTATGCTTTACTTTTACTAGCTTAATTAATACCTTCTTGAACTCCCCCATTTTCCTTTAGGAACGCTGAGAGTTAAATAGAACTTAGGCGTTATGAGATTACCATTGTACATCTGATGAAGTTGAAGTCTTGTATTATAGGGATAAAGTCTAGAGCTTCTTTTATCTTTTCTAGTGAGTAGTTTACGAACTTATCTGCTGCTGCCAAACGTAGAGGAGTGGTCGCTGTTAGGAAGGAATTAATTTTTGAATTCCATCCGTATTCATGTAGAGTTAGAATGCAGATAGATTAACACTTCCATCGGGGTTCGGTGTTGTAAGAGAACTACTTGTTACAGTAGTTTAGTTGCTGAGACGAGTTAGAAGACAAGAAAATCAACATTGAAATATTGGTGAATTTTATGCCATGTTTGCTCTGTTATGTTCTTTGAAGGCCCATGATTATGCAGTGCGATTGATAATTGTTAAATGGCTACTAAGAAATAAGCTGAAAATTAGGTCGAAAATTCTGTGTTACAATGGCTTGTAGCAATCTGCTGGGTACTTGTTTGGAGTGCATTCTCCATGGTTTTTATCTGAAGCATGTACCCCATTGAAATACAGTGCATTAGATGAGTTTATTCTTATTAGCTTCTTGTTAGACGTTCCCTATAAGCGTGCTGAAGAGGATGCCATGTTTAAATTGCGATCCTTACTTCTATTTGAGCTCTCGACATTTACTGGTTTTTCAATCATGAATGTAGCATCGAAACACTTAAATTGTCTTAAACATTAAACTTGTCTAATGTTATGTTACAATGTAACATGACGATTCTCATTGTTGTTTTCACTGACTATGAATCTATGCTAAAACCTCAGCTTTTCCCCAAAACTGAAAAAAAACAAGTTTTCATGAATTCAATCCATGCCTAGATCTTGAAAATGTAAGAATGAAACACCTGAGAGTGGTGTTGATCCGTATTCTGGTGTTATCCAAAAAAGGGCACGCGAGAAAACTTCATCTATTGTTTGATGGTGAGCTTTAAGCGCGAAGATTGCATAGGTGAAATCGGGGAGCCATCGCTGCTCTGGGAGTCTCTTCTCGATGTATCCTGGACCTGGCTAGCAAATTGCAAATTCCATAGTACGTCTTCGATAGAAGGTCTATCGGCTGGATCCTTGTGCAAACACCTGCAGCATACCTCGATCATCGTTTTCAATGATTCATCCAAACCAGAACTGTTGATCACTGGATCAACGACGCTCTTTCGCAATGCACCATTGGCTGTTATGCTGGAAAGTAACTGAAAACATCAACACAGTATCAAAATGCTGTGAAAATCATCATAATCTCAAATGTACATGGACTGTTATAACTGCGAAGATCAACAGAATGATACAGACAATTACGTACCTGATCTTTTAGAACATGCCGTGAAAATCATCATAATCTCAAATGTACATGGACTGTTATAACTGGAAGATTAACAGAATGATATAGACAATTACGTACCTGATCTTTTAGAACCTCGACTTTGTTCCTCGAATTTAATGGCTTCCCCGAAATGATTTCTAGCAGTATGACACCGAAGTCGTAAATATCAAACTTGTCCTGATGATTTGCTCTGCAAATCAACAATCTCTGAGTTTCAACAAAAGTTCTAGACTAACACTTGTCAATTTGAATGATAAAAGTACACTTTTCTTCGATGAAATTAAGAACTAACCTGGCACTCTTTAAATCGTTCGATCCACTGTGAAAACTTTGGAGATGATCCTGTGAGGTTGAGCAGATGTTAGCATAAAAATACATTAAAAATACAACGGAGAGAAGTTTGACTTTTTCTTCATACTTTTCCCATATACTCTGCTAGCAAAGGCAGGTTGTAGCTGCAAATTTTTGCAGCAAGGTTCTGATCCAATAAAATATCTGTTATTTTCAAATTATTTAAAAAGAGACCGGGCATAATTCCCGTATGCAGGAATTGGATACCCTTTGCTACCCCGATCGAAGCTGCGATGCGCTGTGCCCAGGTAAGTTTTCGTTTAATCTGCTTCTCTGCCAAATAAGGCGTTGAACGATTGCAAACTGTTAGATACAAAACTGTATAGCTAAAATTCACTGTGTTAACACTATAGATCAAGTTTTATTGCTCCCAGACTATAAAATTTAAATCACTTATCATATGAATAGATTCACAAAGATGTGTAAATCTATGGATCTACCAGATATCCAGCTCCTGAGAGTCCCATTGGGCATGTATTCAAAGACGAGAAATACTCTGCTAACGCTTGAATCGTCCAAGTAATACTCAAAGCAGTGTCCGAGAGAGCTGACCAAATGGTGATGTCTGAGTTTTGACATTAATTCTATGTGAGGCATAAAGTGTTGAATGCCATGGCTTCTTTTCATTTTCAGGCATATAATTGCGACGAAGGAGCCATCCTTCAAGTGACCTCTGTACATCTGAGTCGACAAAAGAGGTAACTCGTGAACGCCTTCTACCAACATTTCATAATTTAATGAATGTTAGAATTGATGAACACAAACAGATATAAAAGTTAGGTGTACTTGCGAAAATCTATTGCCTTACCTGATCATGAGTTCCTTCTCCAATGAAAGTCGTTGTATCAAAGTTGTTTGTTGCCTCCTCGAGCTCTTCCAGCGAAAACGTCCTATAAGCAGGAAGGCCAAGTGCTCCTAGCTTTGTTGCTCGGGGTATGTACCCTAAGATGAGGGATCAAGTGAAAACAAGCAAGGTTCAATGTTTCAATCTCAAAGATCAAAAAAAGAAACAAATGAATAATTTCAAAACCGAACCCCTTGCATCTCGGAGGAACTTTGAGGTGTAGCTAGTCGATGCATTCTCTTCTACACGTCTTGTTGGAGGTTTATGTACAGCTCTCTGTGCAATAAAATTTCTGACTACCAAAAGGGCTATACCAACTAGTATAATTGCCCCAATAATTCCTCCGGTTACGGTTAAAGCTAGAGCTATTCTGGAAATTACTTTTCGCTTCTCGTGATGAGGTATGATTCCCACAGCTAGAGCCTCGTTTTTACAGAATGAAATCGGGTGCTGATTATTATCTCCTGTTACCAAACAATTCCCAGCATATAACACGACCCTATTCTTGGAACCTAGAAGTAAACAGCTTGGCAATTTTCCAGTCAACAAATTTGAAGTGAAGTTCACAAAATCGAGACTGGGATTACAAGGAAGATATTCGAAAAGCGTGCCTGTGAATCTGTTATCTGCAATATTTACATAAGCAATCGATGGTAGGGATAGCAAGGAAGCTGGAAAAGGTCCCACAAATCGGTTGGACGATATATCTAGGTGCTCAAGTTGATTATAGGATTGAACTTCCAGTGGAATGCCGAATGTGAATTTATTTTTTCTCAACACAATTCGTTCAATCTTATTACTGACTGCAGGAAATCGAGGGCCGAGAGCATTATTCTCCAAATCAAGAATTTGAAGGTTAGCTAAACTGCTAAGATCAGGTACTTCACCGAAGAATTTGTTGTTCGACAATGCAAGGACTCTGAGGTTTTCCAAATTTCCTAGCGAATTGGACAGATACCCGTAAAAAGAATTGTTCTTCACACTCAACACGGCCAAAGCTGAAAGTGAATCCAGGCGATTCGACAGTCCACCGGTAAAGTTATTCCAATCAAGTATTAGAGTCTGAAGGTGTGTCAATGAAGAAATTTCGGGTGGTATAGTGCCATGAAAGAAATTTGAAGTCAAGTTTAGTATTTCTAGCGATGACAAACGCGTAAGTTTACTAGGCAAAGGTCCCCATAAACCAAGAGAAACCAATCTAAGGACTGTCAAACTCCGAAGCCTAACAAGTGTAGTAACAAAGGAATCAATGGAGAAATTATTGGGTAATCGAGGAGCCCCCTCGTCCCCTATAATGTGCAACTGAGTTATGCTACCTTCGTAGCAAACGATAGTCAGAGTCGACCTTGGTTCCATGTTGCAAAAATCTGTGACATTATTCCAACTATTCAGAAAGGGTGGATTGTTTAGGAGGAGTTGAATTCTCAAAAGGGTTTGTGCTTGTGATGGTTGAAATTGAACTGTATAGGTGACTGATACTGAGAGTACAAGCAAAACGACAAATTTTATATGGCTCAATTTTTCTGCCATCAGCTAGAAACTACAGAGGTATAAAATCTATTATTCAATAAATTTGTGAATCAGAATTGGATACTCTCCAGTGAAAGCCTGCATTTATAGTAAATGCAGAACACAATAAAGGCATGTCTTGTAATAATATGAGAAAATCACAAAATTAAGGAACAAAATACGGATGAAATTCAGCAAATCCACATACCTTTATCCAAGTTTAATCCTCCAAGAACAAATTTCTGATGAATTACCTTAAGAAAATCAAAAGCAAAAGATTAAACAAAATCAATAACTGTAAAACCCTCCTCAAATTAAATACTTGTGTACTGCACAAACTATTTAATTACCTTCAAATGAAGCAACCTTAAACTTCCAATTAGGCCTTCATACCTATTTCAAGATTCTTAAACCTTGAACTTGTCTACGATAGTTAAAGCTGATTTGTGGGATGAATCAATTAAAATTTGCATATGAAAATTTACAATTGACAGACAGACAACTTAGTGACATGGATTTTATGAAACTCTAAGTTTTAACCGACAGTAAGCTTTTCGGTACATTATATATACAATTATACAGTGCTTTCGAAGCTTTACTGCAAAAAGAAAAGCAAAATCATAAAGAAAGATTCCAGCTTCATACACCCTTTATTCTCCATCTAATTTTGCGGGAATTTCACATTCCTTATCTGCCACGTGGGGGACACCATTAATTTCATTTTAAGATTACAAATTCTCTTATGATTTTTTTCCTGTATGGTACGATAAGTTTACAGTGTAATAAATTTATTGTCTGAATGGGGCATGGACTCATGGTTATTTGTCTTGCACAGTTTGCTTCACCTTCTGATGAGTCGACATCAGCTTTTGGCTTTTGGTGGGCAAAATGTCGCTGTGTTGGCTTAGTTGTGACCCTCTTTGTGCAGTTGGTTTGCCTTCGGTACAGGGATACACATTTTAATCGAAATTAAACATTTTGAATAACAATCGAAGGTTTCGGTTTTTTTTTTTTTTAATTGGAAATCAGAAATCGATAATTGATTGGATTTCAACACTTCTTGGTTCTTGAACCAGAATCATGGATTTTCAATTCTGGAACTGAATTTGTTATGTTTATAATTTTTAATTTTTTAAAATTTTAACACTGAA
>CAIGRK010004656.1:0-11944 GCA_903798315.1 Fraxinus greggii | reverse complement strand
GGGAGGTGATGAGGGGTTTCAAACCTATGAGCTTTCCTTCAAATTGTTGTAGCTTGACCATTGTGACACTTTTTTTTTTATTTTTATATATATATATATATATATATAGAGAGAGAGAGAGAGAGAGAGAGAGAGAGAGCGAGCTATAACTATCTCTCAATTACTAACATAATTACTTGATAAAAAATTCTTTTATAAATGATAAATTAATTCCATCAAACAAAGTCATGGTGCGTACAAGCAATCTGAAAATTAAGTGTTTATGAGAAAAACAATTTGCAAAATTCATTAAATTTTATAAATATTTATGCTATAATTATCTCTCAATTCATAAATAAAAGTGTTCGATCAAACAGAAATCTAGCGTCTATCATAATGTGTATTTCTTCAAACTCGTCAAAATTCGATGAATTACAGCTCAAAATAAACATACACAGACATGTATAGCATTTTTTGACAAAAGTTTATCGAACGCTTAACTGATTATTTATGCAACTCATTTCTTCGACATAGCTTAAATCGATTCTATTAAATTATGTAGAAATACTAAACCAAACCTTAATCTCCAAGAAATTGATTGATTGGTTGATATGAACATTAGTTTAGATCTTTAATTATACCTTATCTTATCCTGGCAGAGCAACCATTAACCTCAACGTTTTTTTTTATATATTTTCTTTTATTTTTTTCTTAAATTGGTTAACATTATTGATATGAAATGTCACAATTGGATAATTAGATTAGACCTCCGAAATTAACAATACATTTCGCATGGAATAGTTAAAAAAAAAAAGATTTTATTTATTTATTAATTAAAGTGAATCAGTCACTTTATCTTGATTATAAAACAAGATTAGTTCATCAATCAAATAATTGATCTTTCTTGCTTTATTCTTGATGGTAGATAACATGTCTCATTCAACACTAAGCCAAAGTGGATTCTCTAGCAATTTGATCTTACAATATTCTATTTGGTAGATAGGAAAATCAAAATCAAGTATTTTTTTGGACCAAAAGATTAATTTATTATGAGGAGTAACTATATTCTTATAAACTCAACATCTCGATATATATATTAGTAGACGTGGGACTTTGTTCATCCTTTCTCGACAAACCGTACGAGCGCTAATGTGGCTCGCTGAAGTGTGAATGTTTTGCTCCCGAGTAATTCTGGCAAAAACGCCCATAATATTAACTCTGAATTAAGATTGGTAAAATATGTGGTTCAACAACCTTTCAATGGTATATCATTTGCTTAGTAGAAAGCTTTGCATCACACTCGGACTCCTTTTTCCAAATACACCGCTCGTTGGTCCTTTTTTCCACTTCAACTTGGGCTTTTACGTCAAAATAACTCGTTTCTTCTTGTTTTCCTTTACTTTTCTTGATTGTACTTCCTGTTCATGGCTCCTAATACACAAGAAGTCAATGAACAATAACAATCTAATCCGATTCCTCTCAAAAAGCCTTGAAACTTGAAAGTGAGCCAAGATAATGATAAAACACACACTTATCACTGAACACCCTCAAGTGCATCCTCTTAATAAGTCGATCATTTTTGCTCATATCAATTCTTTTCTCCTCCTTTTCACTATCTATTGTCAAATCTTTGGCTAGTAATACTCAAATGGAACGAAATAATTCTATAATTTCACTCAATTGATCCCATCTACCATATTTTGTCCAACTGAAAATTAGGGGTGGATATGGTTCCATTTGGTTTTGGTTCCAAGAGAAATGAACCAAACCATGCACCTGTGTTTTTTTTATATAATAGAACCAAATGGATTTTTTTAAGATACGGAATCAAACCTGAACTGAACCATACGATTATGGTTTGATTCTAGTTTTATTTCTTAAATTTTATAGACTTGCACCATATTCGTAAGTTAGTAATATATGCCTAAATAAAAATAAATAAATATAAAATATTCAGCAAGTACAAATTATCAATCATCAAAATCACAAAAGTCCAAACTAATAAACAAAATATAGTCATAATTTGAATGCACAAATAAATTTTCATTCGAATGCAAAAGATTGTCTAATAAGTAATAACGCCGATTCACTAAATTAATTGTAGCAGTTTTGACGTCACACCCCCACAATAAAGGATGGATTATACAAAATTTTTATTGTTCACTTTTAGAGACAACCATTAACCGTGTAATACTCCGTAAATATTTATTGAATTTTCCTCTATTTGTGAAGAACACAAATAATTTATCAAACAATCAAAATGAAAAAATAGTTTAAAGATTTTTTAAATGATTGGCTAATTCCATTTTTCAATCTTGAAAGTTTCTTATTTACTGGTGTGATGAAATACGGTGCAGACGTGCCGCGGTTTCGTGTAAATTGAAAAGAAGTAAACGAGAAATTATTCAAAGAAATACAAAATTAGGATGTACAAATTAATGTGCTATCTCCAATGACCTGAAACCGATTAATGGGTTGTCTCCAATTAATGGACTATCTCCAATTAATACAAAATTAGGATCTTCACTAATTAAGATATATAGAAAAATAAAATTAAAAATCAAGTTTAGTTTTGGTTCTGATTCTAGTTCTAGAACCAAAACTAGATGGTTCTTGGTTCGAGGAACCAAAATCATTAATTTCTTTTCTAGAACCGAACCGAACCACGGGTTCGATCCTGATTTGGTTTTGGTATTTTGTGCACCCTAATGAAAATCTATTAGCTAATCATTTCTCACATGTAGGTCTCGTTAGAGCCTAACGACATTGGGTTTTGCTATTCGTCCAGGGCCATGTGGGCCCTAGACGAACACGGGGCGCCACAGTGAGTGGCCTACGTGGCCCTGCCACCCTAGCAAAACCAACAACGTTTGTAACCCTTGTTAAAGGATTGGCACGTGGATGTGAGATTTGGCATTTACCATTTGCTCTGTTATCATATTAATCCGTGTAATAGAAAAAATTTTAAATTTTAAAGAGACAAAAAATTACTTATTTATTAATATTAATACGTTTAACTTAATTATTTCTTCAAGGAATTAGGACCAATTTGAGGGTTATTATCTATCTAAATGAAAAGCCACTTGTGATTAATTAATTACATACATTCCATTCACTGTATTCAGCGGTGTTGACTTGATATTGGCAATCTGCGCCCATGATGAAAAATAAATATATCCCAACAAAATCATGCATTAAACTAAACCTTTGAAATAAATTAAATCTGTGACCAAATCTTGTGTCTTTGATTTTGTATTTTATAAAGAATATTGAAGAATCAAAGGTACAAGAAATCAATCATCCGCCGGCTCAAATTATTGACAGAAATATACTTATTCTAGCATAAGAACAATTAGTTGTTGGTCCACAAACTAAACACATTTAAAAAATTCTTTTATTATTCTTACCTCCTTAGTGGCTTAATCAATAACTTTATTCGTAAATTTTTTGTTTTGAATATTGAATCGGATAACACTAGAAAGAATTAAAGAAAAAAATGTTTATTGTTCGACTTATTTGATATGATGGCTCGTTGCTCGTTATTGATGGCCTTCAATGACTTCGGAGTAGCCAGAATTTTATTCAATCGGTACGTTATGAGAGAGAGAGACAGAGACAGAGAGAGATAGAGGTTTTGTATTCCGAACTAATTAAACATATCAAAGTCTACACTTGCAAATGTTTTAACATGCGTACACATTAAGGTTGAAACGTATCAAAAGATCGTCCACATCATATTACAATATATTTATGCTAATATAGTTTTCACAAAATATTTTGTTTGAAGATCATATGATGTAATCTAGGACAAGTAATGGAATTTGGGACGAAATCATAGATATATTTTGACGAGGATAGCTTGAATAAGATTAAGGATTGGTGTTTGATTATGATAAAATTTCTTACCTCGCAATCGTTCTTATAAGAGGGTGATGATGTTGTAGATTGATATGGAGCTACTTGAGAAAACCATATCAGTTGAAAGGTAAACTTAAGTGTTTATGAAATTAATGTTTATTACGAGCAATTATTTAATTTTTGTAATAAATTCCTAAATTGTAGGGAATTGTTGTGTTGTAGTATATTTTTAAAAAAGTTGAATTTGTAAAATAAATAAGTATAGTATAAAAAAACAGCAATTTAAGGAGAGTTGGGGAGAAAATTAGGTACAGGACCTAAGTCCCTATTTAAGCTCCATTTTCGGGAGGAAATGTGTTTTAGAATAATGATTTTTTGGAGATGTGTGGTTAAAAAATAGGAAAAAATTTGAATTTACGTGTAAAATTATTTTATTGAAGAATATGTGGTTGAAAATGAGTTTTACAAAATTAAATTTCGGGGGACTAATATATCATTTCATGGGCAACTTACAAAAATACCCTTAAAATTAAAGGTCTTTTGAAAAATCATATGAAACATATTTTAGAAGTAAAAAATATTGTGTAAAATTAATTGTCATTTTTTTTAATAGAAAATGTGACATAATAAAAAAAAGTGACACTGAAAAAGTGACTCACTGTCACTTTTTAAAGTTAAGTGTCACTTTTTTATTTAAAAATAACATACAATATCACTTTTATTTAAAAAAATTGATGTTGGTCACTCAAAAAGTGATAGAAATTTCAAAGAATTCACAATAATTAAAAAAGTGATAAAAATTTAATAAAAAGTGGCAAACACTAAGAAAAGTGACATAAATTCAAAAAAGTGACGAATACTTAAAAAAAAAAAAAACAAATTGACAATTTTCATGTTGGTGTAACACAATTGAATTATTATTTCCACTACAGTAGTGTAAACTACCACTTCCGAAATAGAACTCTTCTCACGCATTAACCCAAAAAGCTTCATTGCCTCTTGCACCAACCGATCTTTATATAAACAATCAAGCATTGCCACGACATTTGGGATAAACTCGGTCAAACCCAAGCTTGAATATTGCCAGAAAATCATCCACTTGACTCTCACCGAACTAGATTTTCCATTTTCCCAAAAACACTAAAAATGTAACATGAATTCAAAAAAAGTGACATAAAGTTTAAAAAAAAAAAAACTGGAAAAAATGACAAAACACCACCCGAAAACAAAACATTCATGGCAAGTTTGGTTGAAGCCATTTCAAACTTTTCACAGCACATATTCGTATTGCGGCATTTTATCGAACATTTGGTATGCCATCTGGTGCAGCCCACCTACTTCAAACAAAGTTTTCGGAGAAATGGTATCTAAAAAGTGGAAGGGGCTGAATTGGAGGAGGCGAGAGTCAAGGGAAGGAAGAGAAGGCAGGAGGTCAGGTGAAATGAAAATGGGCAGGGTCTCGGATTCAGTCTGATTCTCGGCTTCTAGGCTTTCCACCCAGTTGAGAGATGCGATGAGCCAAGCGCGCGCTTACGGGTAGTGAGGAGGAGAGCTGGAGTTTCTAGCTCGCAGCTTCCCAGCTGGAGAAGGCTTGCTCGGGCTCTGCCATTGCTCCATGCCTTCACAGTGAACTTCATTGTCTTTCTTCTTCCTCTTTCTCTGTCTTCGGCCGCCCTTGCCCAGTCGCTCCAAGTTTTTAACGTATTAATTACGATTTTAAATTATTTAATTAGTTATTAGAGTGTTAATCAATTTAGTTAATATTTTAGGTCCCTCATTTCATTTTGTCAAGATGATGTTGGTGATGATGCAGCTCCTATCCAGAATTTGTGGGCTGTTAGGTGGCAGGCCCAACCATCCGCTACCTAAAGACCAATATCCAGGGCTCTCTGCAGGCTGCATTTACTATAGGCCCATATGGTCCAGGAGCAGCCAAGGCCTCATCAGGCTTATTATGGAGATAAGAATCTATTCATCCCCTTACCAGCTCAGCTAGGGGTGATAATGGGGCTGAGTCAAGCTGCTAAGCTCGTCTATTGTCAAGCTCGACTCAATCCACCTGATGAGCCACTTTGTGCTCACAAATAGAGCGAACTGAGCATGAATTGACTCGCTTCCAAAAACTTCGGGTTACTCGCTCATTATGTGATAAACCTAGTCAACTCGCAACTTACATTTTTTCTTATTACTTTTTTGGGTAAAAAAATTGAAAATTACATTTTCACCTCCCTTCCCTCAAAGCTGGCGCATGAGCTGCATGAGCTCCCTCTCTCAGCTCACGAGCCGACTCGTACGAGCAGATGGTGCGATGATTTCACTACTCGACTTATGCATGTGACTCAACCCAGTTAAAGAACCCTAAGCTCAGCTACCTTGTGGATTGGCCCACTAAGAGGTTACCAGTAGCCTGACTTCATCCTTGGTTCCATGTTTGATTAATTGTGATCATTACCATACCATGGAGCAACGAACCCCTTAATTTATTATCAAATAAGTGACAACTACTTGCAAATAACCCATCTAATACATTTGATAGTCCCTGAAAATGTGTTTTTATGTGCTCGTTTGGGAAAACTTTTAAAATTACTAAATTTGAAGTTGAAGTTAAAATCAATAATTGATTTAACCACACGATAAATTTGACCCACAATTGCGTATTATGATCAAACAAAATGAGATTCATGGTAGAGGAAAACACAAATTTACCAGTAAATCAAATATCAATTAATCTGAATGTAATGAACTTGGAAATAAGCATCATCATCGTGGGTACTTACTACATACAGTGTTCAACACAACCTGTCAAACTCCTGTGTCACAGTTACAGCCATAAAATCAAAGGCCTATTACCCACTTTACTTCCAATTTTCACGTTAAACTTGTAGTCAAGAAACATTTGACTTTGGACTGGTGGTTACTGTATAGAGGTCTATGATGATGAAACCTAATTTTATCAAGAACCACCCATGGGAATATCATTATCGTTAGAAATATTTGTGTTTGGGTTGAAAGTAGTAATGTCATCAGAAGTCTTTTCCTGCGTGTGGCCTGCTCCAAAGCTGAATTCCTGAGGAATGTCATGTGGTTGGTGGGAAAAAATTGAAGTGGAACCGCTGTTACTGAAAACAGGAACAGGAACTGGTGGATCATTGGGCTTTGGGAAGCCGAAGCTGAAGGATGGCAGGCTTGAACGTGAGAAGCTCAGCATGGAAACGCTGTTCTCTGTTGAACCCAAAATCTTTTGTTCATAGTCCTTTAATTGCTGGAAGACCGCTACAATCGCAAATAAGAAACTGAATGTCAGATATGAAATTGCACCATTCAAGATTGATCAAGTGCAGGCGCCAGCAATTAGCAACTTTATTCTCAGCACTCTCCATCCTAACTCTCAAGAAATTCAAACAGGATAACAGATCATTTTTCAAGACAGAACTGCCAAATGAGGTCAAAAGAATCATGACCATTATACTAACGTTGCAAATGCATACAATGGAAACTCTAATAAAATTTCTTCTTTGAATTTATTAAATGCTAAAATGCATCAGTTACTATAAGAAAACATATTTGGGGGAATTACGTAGGTTTTTTGCTTATTGAGGGAATACGTTACAGAAAAACACACCTCCAGGGATGTTTCTGCAATTTTTGAAAACAGAAGGATGGGCGTCTCTGTAATAGTTAACCTCGGAGGGAGGTGTCACTGATATTTGTGCTATTTCTTAACAATGACAGGCATCTGTTGTTTCCAAAGCACTCTGATAGTTCTTGTTACAATGAGACTTAATTGACATTTATCATATCAACTCTCATTCATCCAGCTGTAATATTCTTGTTTGACAAAAATTTTAGCAACAGATAATCAAAACACATTCAGCCAGTTAATGATATAAATTAACAATACAAAGTTGGAATGAACCTTGAGTTAGTTCAACTGATGGTCTCCGCTCTTTCACCCACTGGTAACTTTGTGCAAGTTTCCAACCTTTGCTTTTCATCAAGTAAGCCAGAACTATTGCTGGCGACCTTTCAAAACAGCATAAACACACTTTGGATGAGTTTATAATTGTTATAGAAAGTTTTACGATCGATGTTCAAAGAAATATTGTCAATCCAAGAAGAGTCCTCATATTGAAAAGGCTTATTTGTACTTGATGGTCATTAAATCATTGACTACCAAGGTCCTTAACCATATTAGGTAGAAACCATATGTTAGCATGCTAATTACAGTAGATTAAGAATACAAACAAACAACAAGACCCAAAACATTTCCCTATCCACTTCTCACTTTGAAATCCCCTCAAAAAGAACAATGAGTCCTCATTATTGAGAAGGCTTATTTGTACTGGAAGGTCATTAAATCATTGACTACCATGGTCCTTCACCTTATCAGGTAGAAACCATATGTTAGCCTGTTAATTACAGTAGATTAAGAATACAAACCAAAAACCACCATGCTGTGTGTACAATGAGTGTTGTAACTTTTACAACACTCTAATCATTGTACAAATGGATTTTTCCAACAAACAAACAACACCCAAAACATTCCCCTATCCACTTCTCACTTTGAAATCCCCTCGAAAAGAACAATAACAATCAATTTTTATTTTAATTTTTTTTTAACAAAAGGTAAAAGAAATAAGACAAAAGAGCTTTAATTGGTGGTAAAGACACGAGATTCAATTGGTGGTAGAACTTTTCACCTGTTTTTCCCTGACATGCAATGAACAAGAACCCGTGCCCTGTCTTTTTCACATTGTTCTGCATAAATATTATCAGCAAAATAAGTCTCAAACTAAATAAATCAAATCAAACCATGCAATATTCGTGAAGCAACTAATTACGTCCAGCGCCAGCCATATTGTCATTAATGACATCAAAATGTCATTGCGGAAACAGCCTTGGAATAAATTAATGATCATATCCACTGTTCACATACCACATGATAGGCATTATATAGGATGTTCTTTGGAGGAAAAAAATAAATATATAATAATAATAATAATAATAATAATAATAATAATAATAATAATAATAATAATAATAATAATAATAATAATAATAATAAGACTTACCACTTCAAATGCAATTAACGATTTAATAGAAAAGTTCAGAGGGATCTCAGTACAGAGAGAACCAGGTGTTTGATGGAAGTCATGGACAGGGTATGGGGAGGGGCAGCAGTTTCAAGGGACAGGGATTGCTGCAGGGGTAAAAGGGGAAGGGGTTCAATTTGGATGGTAACGGCACGACGGGGGACACAGACGTATGGACATGATGGAATTTTGGGAAAGATTTTCCATTTCTCCAATGAAATATAGTACCGTTGTCATGAAGGGTATTTTACAATGCGATAAGCAAACATTAATTCGGAAACATTTTGAAACATGAGTATTATAGTTTTTGTTATTTTATTCTTTATATCCTTCTCAGTACAGTATATTGCTTTTTGATATTCATTTTCACATTCTTCTCGTTTTACTCTCTTTGAATACTGAGAAAGCATAGTCCTCAACAACACTGATACACAACTTCACTTAACAAAAAAATCACTTCAATTAAGGATTTATGCTGCTTACCAACAGAAACTTAACCCAAGAGTGAGATAACTTAAGAGCATTAAAGGAAGATGCACAGAAAGAAGACTGTGAATTAAGACTGCATAGTCTCCCTTTATATAGTCATGAATGAAGTGCATGTATGTTAGATGCCACAGGAAGCAGTAGCATAAACTTCAAAAGAAAGGAGAAATTCGCTGACAGATTCTAGAATGTAAGGGGAAAAAAGACTCACCAAGAAACTTGACTGCATCATCAAATGGCAATTTTTGGTCATCCTGAAGGCAGTGGTAGGTAAAAGAGTTCTTGTACAGATTTTGACAAGCAGGAACCGTCTGCAAATAGGTAAAGTTTTGTCAATATAAATACACGAAGGTGTCGTTATGCGATGATCAGCTGAGTAACGGCAAATTGGTGGTAAATGCAAGATAGAAAGGTTAACCTACTAATATTGGCAACTCATATCAAAAGTGTAAAATGACAAAGCACCAATTCTACATATGTTCCCTTGAATGATTGAGATGGAACAGCAAACCAATACACAAATAGTTGACTAATACAGACAAATACTGCAAATCATAACTTTAAATAGGTAAAACATTTCTTTCTTTCCTCAGAATTCTAACTAAATTTAGCCTAAAATAAAGCATACATCTCCATGATGATGTCAATATAACTAACGTCACAGTACCATTTTCCCTTGTGAATCTAACAAGTAATAAAATTAACCAAGATAGAAGATTGTCCTAGATCAACTCAATAAAATTAACCCAAGTAAACAACAATGATGTAGAGAGAGAGGGAGATTACATTGAGGACACGCGAGATACCCAGTGTCTTGAGAAGCTCGGCGCGGGAGGCGTTATCGTAGCTGCCCAAGTAGAGGAACTCCGGCAGGATCTCTGAGGGGAAGGCGCTAACGTGGTTCGAAGAAGCGTCGGAGTTATCGGATACGGCTGGCATGCGGTGGCCGCAGATGCCGCAGACCTCACCTTCCTCGTACTTGTGGTAATGCCCACAAACCCCACACGGATTCTCTCTCTCTCTTTTCCTCATAAATGATTATTCACGATCAGATTCAATCCAATTCAAATCGAATCGATCAAAAAATTAGTATCAGAAAAATTTTATATTATGCAGTGAGGAGGAAGAGAAGCCTGATTCGAAGTTGAAAGGTCATTTTTGAAGAAACGTCGAGTAGGTTCAGGAGTTAGGACTGGGGGAAAAAGATCCCGTTAGAGCATAAACTTTTGTGTAAACTCCATCTTAGTCCCCAGTCTTTATCACAGTGACAATAAAGTCCTCAACCTTCTATTTATGACGTGAAAGTCCCCAACCTATAACCTATGTGTGCATCATAACTCATAATACGCATGTAAGATGTTTAAGGGTCCGTTTGATTGCAATGGTGGAAAATGGATGGAAAGAAAATGAATTTTAGAGAAAATAATTCCGTAGAACTTATTTTTCAACTAATTGTTAATTAATTGTGTTTGATTAGTATAATTTTTCACCCAAAAAATTTTAAAATTTTGGATTTTTTTTGTGTTCATTTGGCTTTGTTTTACATGAAAATTGTCCATCAAAGTGATAATTTTTTCACAATTGGTTATAAAATTTGTTTCCATTGCCAAAAAGTCAAAAAAACAAAAACAAAAAAAATATATTTCCAAGAAAATCATTTTTAATCAAAATTTAGTGTTCGTTTGGCTTTGTTTTACATAGAAATTGTCCATTAAAATGAAATTTTTTTTACAATTAATTATAAAATTTGTTCCAATTGCCAAAAAAAAAGCTGAAATTTCATTTTTCCACCAAAATGGTGAGAAAAGGAATTCAACAAAAACCAAGAAAATGAGGCGCCTAAGGTGGAGAGAAGAAAAATATTTGCCTAGAAAATTGTCCATATCAAACATGACTCAAAGTGAAAGTTGGAATTTGATTTCCATTTTTCGTGGAAAATTTGGTACATCAAACCGTCCCTAAGAATCAAATTCAAATTTTATATAAAGAGGGAAATGGGAGGGGTGACATTTATTAATTTAATTTTTAAATACGATTTAAATTCTTATATATAAAATAAAATTAGGGATGACAAAAATTTTCGCTCCAGGCTCGGTCGGCATTGTCCCAGCGAACCACCCTGCATCTTTAGATTTTATTATATTTTTATATTTTTCAATCACATTGTAACAAAAAAATAATTAAATAAAATAAGATGGTTAATGAAAATTTATATCACGTCGTCCCTGTCGACACCTTGCCATGTTGTCATCCCTAAATAAAAATAGAATAAAATAGAAAAATATTAGTCGGCATGAGAATCATGTCCCAATTGTCCAACAGCGATCGATGACTACTTTAAAAGGACAATTATATATCTAATATGAATAATGGAAAGAAAGAAAGAAAGAACAAACTTTTGTCTTTTCCATAACTCAAACCCTAACTCATGGTTGTGGACCATCTCTATCGTTTTCATCTACTAACAACGCAAACACCAACAAACATTTGAAAAATCACCAGTATCATAAACCGCAACCTACCACACT
>CAIGRK010004646.1:0-11404 GCA_903798315.1 Fraxinus greggii | reverse complement strand
TGCTATGATTGTGATATGACTTAGATTCTATCATTTCTGCATATACTTCGTGATCCATTACCATTTCCATATGATTGACGAAGGTGAGAAGAAAACACACAACGCAACCCACGCAGAGTCGCGACAGACCACAGTCAGCGCACCGAGGTGAGCTCAGTTAGGACTCCGGGGTCCGGACTCCTGTGGCTGTGGGCTATGACTTGTGAGCAAAAGGTCAGAAACCCTCATCCACCACCTCGGCATCTCCTGTGAGCAAAAAGCCAGAAATGAAACTCGGTTACTCGGAGGGATGACGGACGGAGACAGACCTCCCGATTCGTGAGTTGCAGACATTAGTGGTCGGACACTGGGTAGTGGGTCTCCTTCATTGTTCTTTTATAGATTTTTTGTTGTCGTTGGCTTTCGAAATTTGGAATTGATATTTGGGGCTATTTTTTATTTATGACTTATGAGTTATGAATAATAATTTATGTTTTATGAGTAATGAGTTAATCGACAATTTGGCATTCAAATGAGAATTGCGATTTATAAATATGTGATTTGTGAATCTGTGATTTGGGAATGTATTATTTATGTTTAGGAATTTAGGGTTTAGGGTTGAAAAAATTCAATTGAGGATCTATGTATTAGGAATTTATGGTTTATGGTTAATAAACGATATCGCTATTACGATCGTTTATTGTCGATGGCCAACGATCAATATTAAAGATCCGCCCTAACTGAACTTTAACCTCGGATTCGCCAATTCATATAAAATGAACTATGCTCAAATGAATTTATGTGGATCATGGATATTTATTTGTTGGAAATTATGGGTACCAAATGAGATTTATAACCCTTTTGTGGCAACTTTGAAGGATTTCTTGGGTAGATATAATTAATTGTGTTAATTAGATGGTAATTAATTTTTTGTCATGTGGTGATTAAAGAGTCTATCAAATTGTCTTAGTGAAAAGCCTGTGTTTTGCTCATATTTATACAATATTTAAAACATCCAACCCACTGTTATCCACACATTTTGAAAAACTCATAAATACCATCCACACATTTTTATTTACTTACAATTTAAATCGCTTATAATAAAAATGTGTCCTTGAGTGAGAGAGGGTATTCTCGAACTTGAAAATGAGCTATATTTGGATGGGGTATAAAGTGGTACAATTTTTTAAAATGTAATTTAATGCCTATTTGACACTCATTAATTTATGTTATGATTTGCTGCGGGATCATTTTTAATCACACATTCATACGATGAAATATTCTACACGTATGTAAAAAAATCACTTTTAACCACACATTCATCTAAAAATTACTATTCAAAACTCTTTTTTCTGCAATAGTGATTGTCAAACAGGCTCTTGGTGGGGGATAGATTAGCCTTGTCTAGTCACAGTGGGCTAAGGGATGAAGGGGTGTGACTCAATTCGATGTTCATACACAACAAATGCATGTAGAAATGTCATAGACCATTGCGATAGGATGCAATCTGTAAAGATGAAGGAATATACGAATAATAATTTCATTGGTGTGAAATGTATTGTATTACAAGTCTTTTTATAGTATAACTAATAAGATAACACTAATGACAACATATGGAACATGCCCCAAAACGTTTGGATATGAAAAATAAGTTACGAATTGTAGCTAGCTACCAATTTATTTAACTAAAATCTTTTCAATTTCATTTACTAAGATTCACTATTTAATGCTATGAGTATGCTTGGGTTAAATTTGAGAGTAAATCAAATATAGCTATTAATTCATTCTTTCAATTTCAAAGTACGTTATTATTTTACAAGCGGAAAAGGTATTTATTTTAGAGGAAATTGAAAAATATGTCCACTTTTATACAGTTATTTGTCCAAAATTTCTTCAATATCCATTTTACTATAATATAGACCAAAATGCCCTCATTAATAATTTTAAATTCCACAAGGAAGACAAAATTATTCATATAATTAAAAATTGTATTGACTAATAATAACTTGACACATAATATATACTATTTATTTTAAAAAGTACCATGTCAATCATGTATTAAACGCGCACTTCTCCCTAGTGAATAAATAGAACATTTATGAAATATCGAAAAGTACACTTAAAATGTTAAGAATGTTATGAAATGTAGAGAACTCTTATGTTCAGAACGAAATCTCATTCTAAACAAATTAAGTGTCGATAAACATGATCGAAATGTCAATAATAGCTTTTAAAATGTCGAGAACGTCATAAAATGTCACAAATAATAACTATTAAACACAACTTATCAAAAAAAAAAAAATTCAAATAAAAATTACCTTCTACAAAGAATTATGAAAAGCCTAATCAACTGCAAATTTGGATGAGATTAAATTTTTCGAAATAAAATTATATGATTTTTTTATGAATTAGAAGCATATAATTATTTTTTAGTGTTGATAACTTTTCTAATTCAACTTTTTCATTTTTTTTTTTTTGCAAAATTCTTGATCAATACCTAATAGAGCTACAAACCAATGACCGCAATAGCCAAAATCTAGTTGAATCTTCACTGAAACTGACTGAAAACTAAAGAAATAGATCACAATATCCCTAATGGAAGTAAGAGATTTCAAATCTAAAACAAGAACACACAAGAATTTGAAAAATCAAGGCACTCAAGTGGGATTTTATCTCACCAGAATTGAGATCTCATCTCTCTAACCTTGACCGAGAGTTCTTTCCTTTGGCTTCGTTCTAACTTTTACATTAAGTAAGGTTTTTAGGCATTGAAATGTTGGTACATAACATTAAAAAAAGTAAACAAAGAGTAGATTATTATATTCTCTATGGATATGTATATATGGCCTTGATATAAACTATTTGTGGCCTACATCCTCAATATGAAGTCAAGTTAATTAAAGTTTAAATTGTGGATTAATACAATGCTAAGATAATATCCCATTTTGTTATTGGATTGAAGATAATAAAAGCAAACGAATTCATTAGGTATTAGCCAGCATTAACCTACTTTCTCAAGGAAGCTACTTGTTTTTCTCGAAATTCGTGACAAATTGAACAAAAATTGCTTCATTTTTCATTGAGGGTATAATAAACAATTTGGTACCAAATTTGGCCATATTTGCAAGAGTTATTAAAATTAGACATTTTTCAATTGACAAACATGAAATTTGCTATTTTTGTAAATTACCCTTTATTTTATATAGACTACTTTTAAAATAATTTAGAGCTTGTTTGAGAGGGATTTTAATCAGATTAAAATTGAAAAACTAGCCGTTATTATTGATTTTTATTAGACGAGTGAGATCCAATAACGGTTATATTTTCAATTTTAATCGGATTAAAATCCTTCCCAAACAACCTTTTAGTAAGTTTCAACTTAGGAAAAGTCAAAAGAAAGGAATCCGTGAGCTGACAAATTCAGAAACCTTCTACCATGGTAAGTACATAGGACTTTCGTAGTCAGCCTTCTCATCCCTACTCAAAAAGTCTAAAACTTGAATTATCATTTCACATCTGACTCACTCACAATTCTTGATTATGCTTGGTGGGAAATTAAACTTGTCATGATCGAAAATTAATTCTTGTCGAGTCATCTAATAACATGGGAATAAATCGAACGAAATTATTGATAAAGAGAGAATGGACCCATTGCGACCCAACTTGAGTGACAAAAAATCTAATTTTTCTCAAGCAACTTCTATGCCTTAAATGTTTTTAATTACAAATGGAGATAAGGAAATGAAGTTAACAAATCAAGATACAGAGTCCTAGGTAATAAAATATTAGAGATAAAGTAGTATTACATATTTTGTTTAGTGACTAGAGGACATATGAAAAAGTACGAGGTTCAATAAGCGACGGTTCGATTTACCAAGTTGATGGAATTTGGGGCAAAAAAAAACCGGCTTTAGGACTTAATGGACTCAAGGAAGGTGATTTAATAGCATTGCTAGAGCAATTGCACAAAAATCCGATCGAGTAATTAATTGTTATTGATTTGAGCAATTGAGATTTCATATTAGAGTAGAGAAACAATCTTTCTCGACGGAAAACTTTTTTATTGTAAGAAAGGAATCGACTTTTCGAATTTAGTTTAAAAAATAAATTTATTCAATCCCTTTCAAGTAGAGAGTATGAAAGTAATCGAGAGTTAAATAGCATGACTAGGTCACATGAAATAGATTTTTTAACTTTAATACTTTCGTGGATGTTCGGCATAGTCTTCCTCCTAAGTTTGTACCCTTTTTTTTTTGGGCCTTTATTGACAAAATATGTCATCAGCATAGTTTAGATAAAAAAAAAAAAATTGTATTCAATTTAAAATACAAAAGCGTGTTGACCGAGAAAAACAGTTCATGTGCGATTTATTTTTACTTTTAGGATCAAAATCACTAGCAATTGAACATGTTTTCAAAGAAAAAGTGGAGTGAAGCACAACACGCTTTGCCGCCCGTTACCTACATTTGCAGCCTACAAAAGATTTTGTGCCCCGCTTCATTTAATTAGTTTAGAGCTGGACTTGTAATTTTTACCAAACTCAATAGAAATTTTAATAAATAAATAAATAAGTTATCTATAGAGTGTGAAACGTCCAAAAATCAATCGAAAAGTTATTCTCGGTGCCTTGAGTCATCCCATCAATTGTATCAATATAGTCAATTAGTTTCGTATTCATCAAGTAATTAAGTGCGAAATTGAATAAAAGAAGGCTTTCAAGGTCAATGATAATAACAAATTTTACTATTTAAATTAGAAAACTTGGATTTTCTCAATGAAGTGATGTCATGCCCAAGGTTTCAAGGAGTTGAACAGCAACATGTTTATGTGGTCTGTTATGCCATGAAAAATTAGGACCCATAGAAGGGCTCATTTAACCTATGTGGCAAACAATTCGGGGGCTCATGTCTTGTACGCTGGCATAGGGCATCCCAACTACATGCAGGCGAACCGATTTTGGTGCACGCGATCCGCCTCTCCCACACAAAACACCTGGAAAGACCCTTATACAGGCAGGCCCCGTTGACAGAGCTGGCCGAAGACGAGCCAATGGCGGGATCTTGAATGGATCTCACATCATATGAGTTGACAAGGCAACTTACTGATGTCGTCGCCATTGTATTTGGTCAAGTAAAAAATACAAGCTAGGCTTTATGGACACAAATTTTCAAAACTCTCCCACACTCTAAACCATTTCTCCAATTGAGTAAACCGTTGGAGTACGTGTGGCCAACTCCATCCCCTCAAAAGAAGGTCAAGTGTGACCAACGATTCGTCCAAGTATGTAGGAATCCAGCCTACGTAAATGTGAGAGGTCTTGAGATCTGCTGGCAACATCATTATTACATTTTTTGGGATCAACATAGTCCATTGGCATATTAGGCTGTTTTTCATTTTTAATAGAGCATGAAGCTGAAACAAACATAAAGCAAGCGCAGATACGAAAGTATCATTAGAGATAACACGATGACCTCGAGGAATAGAGACATACAGTAAGTAAAGATTAAGAAAGTATTATTAGAGATATGTAGTACAATCTAAGTAGATTAACATTCCATCTATAGTTAAATTGATACGAAAAATCAATCAAGTGTAGTTATTCATATACTTATACGTCGCAACTTTCAAAGACGAGTTTAGACGTGTTCCTCGTGGAACTTGGCTAGCTAGCATAACCAAGAGATATTTGTTATCTACACACATACATGGCCATTCATTCTTAAAGAACAGGCATTTTATTATTTAAGGTTATATTGTCGTCTACTTTACAACCAGATTGATGGTTATCTTTTCTTTAGAAATTATAATGTTTAAATTGAAACCCACGGTCCCAAAAGTCGTACCTTGGATGGCCCGATATCTAGCTAGGAAAGCACGAGGACCGTCCAAAAAAAGGCAATGGGAGTAGATTTAATAACAAAATACATTTATTTTTACTACGTACTTTTAACTTATCTTATTATTATTATTATTTATTTTTTTTGAGACTAGACGTGGAGTTGAAAATTCTTTTTCTTAATAAGTACACCTTTGAATATATTAATTTAAAAAATAATAACTAAACAGCCCAATGAAAAATTAGTAACCTAACGGACCAATTTAAGGTTTAAATATGTTAATAGGGATTAATAGGGGGCCTATTAAGTTGAATTATAAAATTATGCCTAAATAGACGTGATTAGGTTTTAAAAGTCTATATATTTGCCTTTGTACAAAATTAGTAAAAATTTCCCTACATAATGTATGTATGTTTATATATTTGTAAAGGAATAGATGTGTGTGCATAAAGGTTCCGTGTATGTGTGCTTATTGATTTATATATATATATATAAGTATATATATGTGTGTGTGTGTATTATTGTGTTTGAGTCTCATTGTTTTCCAAGATTCAATTTCTTAAAATACATTTTTAATCACACATTTTTTTTTTGTGTGTGTATATATAATATATAGCCCATGTTTGATATAAATTAATTTTTTTAATCTTAATTTAAGTTAAAGTTAACAATTAATTTTAACCACATATTTTATGGGTCCCATAACTTTTCAACCAAACATTCATCGACTTCTATCAAAATCTACTAAAAATATGATTTTAATCCCCACCAAACAGAGACATAATATATCGATGTGTGTGTATATGTATTTATATGTATAGATGTGTATCTGTCATATATTACATATAAAAATATATATAGGGGTGTGTGTGGTCTGTATGTGTATGTATATGTTGCCTTTATGCATATATAAGTAACATGCTTGATATTTTATCAACTGGGTAGGATAAAAACTTCTCATTACTGATATAGCAAGAGAGCTTTACTCACCATAAATAAGGATCTTTTGCCATGACAATGGTTGGAATTTTTTTATCCTACTCAGTAGAGGCACGATATCAAGTTTAATAAGTAACAGACGCGTGTGTATGTGTGTGCGCGCATATGTGTATAATTTTCATGAAATAGGTAGTAAAATGGATTAATATTTTAGTGATCTTTGAAACAATTAGTACCTATCTAGGTTGATGATATTTTTAATAGTGGATTTCACATTTAAATTTTTATAAACCTTATTACTTTTATTTACAAATACGATTTTGCAATAATAATTAATAAATAATATTAATATAATAGAAAAATGTTTTGTGTAGTGGATTTTGTTGAAATTCCTAAGTAAATGATAATGAATTAAGATTATGGGCACGTTGACTTTGGGATGGTTGGAACATCTTTACTTGCCATTCGAAAAGCAAATTGTCATGATTCAAAGTAAGTAAACCTCTATTTGTATTCATACGTATTACTTCGTTAAATGTATGAATGTGTTATCGAATGGCTATTATGTGAACTTAATATTTGATCATTGGATTTTATAAATGTTTCTATTGTTCATGCATGCATGTCAATTCATTTATAAGCGTGAATGAAATTTTATGAAATAAAGACTTTTTAAATGTTAACGTGACAAGAATTTTTTTAAAAAGATATGCATCCAGAATATTTTTAAAGCATTGTATATTTATGCAATGAAATGTATGAGTGAAAAATGGAGCATGGGGAACAAGCGCACTCGACCAATATTGAATATTGAATATCTAATGCATAATGTTAAACTTCTTTGAAGTACCATCGGTAGATTGAATTCGGTTTCAAATAATAATTTTCCATTATATTCTAATTGGTTAGACGATACATTAAGTTTACAATGCTGATGTTATAGCTTTTGAAGAAACAATCCAAAGGGATACATAATGGGAAACATATTTAATTTAAGTAATGCATATGCATATTATAAGCATACATCATATATATGGGATTTGCTTATTGACCGTTAGCTTATTCAACTTTATCACCATATTTTCGAATGATGAGAGCTAGATAATATGAGACGACTACTTGAGGTGAGATTAATTTAATATTGTCAGAATTGAATATTCTATTTCTACTGTAATAAGATAATTTAAACTCTTTTGAAATTTATTTAAATTACTGTAAATAAATCATTTTGGAATATGCAATTTTCTTTAGGCAATTGTTTAGAATTTTATAAATTTCGTAAATTATGATGTCAATAAGTTGAATTGATGTTATTCAATTTTTATCCTTTTTTTTTTGGCATTTATTTCTTAATGGTAATTAATGCTAGTGAGAGCCCAGAATTATAAAATTGATTTTGTAGATTATAAAAAAAATATAGGTTGTGTATGTATATGTGTGCTTATTGATTTTCGTGTGTGTGTGTATATATATATATATTTGTATCGATGTGTGTGCATATAGTTTACGGGTATGTACGTGTGCGCTTATTGTTTATTGTGTGTATAATAATAAATAGATAATGTATATATCGATTTGTGTGTTTGTGTATAGATGTGTCCTACCATATATTATATACCCATTCGTCCCATGAAGGTAGATTTGTGTATTTTTATTTTTTTTTTGTATGTCTCAAATCTCAATTATAAATCACTTTCCTTATTAAGAATATAATTAATTTCTTAATTTTCTAATATATTCTAATGTGCCTTGTTATAAACAAATGTGAAATACTCTTATTTAAACAATTACTTTATGATATTTTCACCAGTAGATTCTACATTTAAAATTGTTATAAACTTTATTTAGAAATAAATTTTGCAATAATAATTATAAAATAAAATTAATATAATAGAACAACCGGGTGGCTAGGAACATCTCCACTTATCACCCGAAATACAAATTGCTAGGATTCAACAATGTAAGTAAACATAGATCTGTATTCATACGTATATTACTTCGTTAATCATATGAATGTATTGTAAAAATTTATGTGAACTTAATATTCAAACATTGCATTTATAAACGTTTCTAATGATCATTCATGCATGTCAATTCATCCATAACCTGCATAAAATTTCATGGAATAAAAAGTTTTTAAAAGGTCAATGTGACAAGAAATATTTTAAGAAGATATGTTTTCAGAATATTTTTAAACCAGTGTTCGTTTACTCCATAGAAGGTGAGGCAAAAATGTAGCGAGAGGTTCCGAAGTACCCGACTAATGCTGATTGTCAAAATTTTTCAACTATAAGAAAAAATTGTACAATTGTATAGAATTTTTATTCCCCAAATTCTGCAAGTATCATGTGAGAAATAACATCCTAAAATTTATCACACCTCGCGGTTTCTACTATTTGAACAACAATAAAGATATCAAGAAAAATCGGGATGTTAGACTTATAAATTTTCCTCACAAAACTCTCAAGTCATGTACAAAAGACAAACATGTCAATTTATAAAAATATAGCTGTATAATTTGACAAATTGCACCACAATGAAATCTTTTGCCAATTTCCTTGCCTTCCAATTATCACCAATATATGGTAACATGTCAACTTCAAAAGGATTCCACATATTTGCATGGAGAAATTCTCCAAATCAATTTCCGTTCCTTCTGAACTAGGCAACAAAAGATTTGATACATTTTGAGTCAATTTTTCCAACGAATATGAATAGATTTATATTCACATTAGGAAATCCATCTCATCTTTGAAGAGGCGAATGCTGCTAAGGTACTTTTCTTTTACTTGGATATAATAGAAAAAAAAATATTAACAAAATTATTTATTCGTGATGAAATTACGAATCTATTATATTATTAGAGAGATGTGATCTAAGGATACATTTGATTACAAGTATGGAATTTACATGAAAATAAAATAAATTTCAGACAATTCAATTGCGTAGAACTCCTTTGTGTGGAAATTTATAATTAAATATGTTTAATTGATTTAACTTTCAATTAAGAAAATATTATAATTTTTCATTTTTTATTGGTGGGTAGATGAGAGAAAAAAGAATGAATAACCTGAAAAATAAAAAAATAAAAATCCTCTTTAAAGAAAATATTTTTCTTATTTTTTTTAAAAAATATATGATCAGATGATCAAAAATTGAAAAATATTTTTTATTAAAATTAAAGTCAATCAAACAAAAAAAATATATATATATATATACATATATATATACACAATGAGAGGAGAAAAACAGGCATTTCACACCGGCTCCGATAGTGGACATTCGTTCGGTATTGAATGCTAGACTTATTCATCTTTATTCATAATTCTATTGGCTTATAATCAGGACGAACAAGCTCCATTAATTATGCTTAAAACTTTAGGAGTGCAATATTGGACTTCTAATCCAATCATTAATTATGCTTAAACCTTAACCAATGATTATGTAAAGGACATTTAATTATTGAAATGAATAATGCTACGAGGAAATTGCAAAAAAAAAGTCCATTTTTACATAGTTATTTACAAAAATGTCCAAAAAATTGTTCGATGTCGATTTTACTATAATTTAGATCAAAATGCTCTCATTAACAATTCTAAATTCCACAATGAGGACAACATTATTTGTATAATTAAAAAATGTATTTGTCAATAATAACTTGACACATACATATACTACTTATTTAAAAAAGTACTATGTTAATGATGCATTAAATATTCACTTCTTCCTATAAGTAGGTAAATAAAACATTCTACACTTAAAATGTCAAAAACTTTATGAAATGTATATAACTCTCATGTTCAGAACGAAATTCGTTCTACACAAATGAAGTGTCAAGTGTCGAGATAAACATGATCCAAATGTTGATAACAGCTTTTAAAATGTCGAGAACGTTATAAAATGTCAAGAACAACAACTATTAAATGCAACTTATCAATACAGATAAGATTTAAAAAAAAAAAAAAAATCACCTTCTATCGAAAATGGTAGGAAGCTTAGTCATTTCGCAAACTCGGATGAGATTAAAGTTTTCAAAATGAAATTATATGATTTTCTTATGAATTGGAAACATATAATTATTTTTTAGTGTTAATAGCTTTTCTAATCCATCTTCTTTTTCTTTTTTTGTTTCCGGCAAATCATTGGTCAATACCTAATAGATAATGAAAGCTAATGAATCCATTAGGTATTAGTTAGTATTAATGTAGCTTGTCATGAAAGCTACTTGTTCTTCTCGAAATTCGTGACAAATTAAAAAAAAGTCTTATTTTTAATTAAGAATATAATAGACAATTTGGTATCAAATTTGATCCTTTTTGCGAGAATTTTTATCAAAATTAAACACTTTTCAATTGATAAGCATGGAATTAAACATTTTTTTAAATTCCTCTAATGCTATTTATCTCTAATAAAGATGATCTTCAAATGATATAACGTGTGATGAACCACGAAATAAATAGTTTAAAGGCATGTTTGACATAGGGCTGGACAAAATGTCCGAACCGAATCGAACCGAATCGAACGATTTTTCTTAAATTAAAAACCCAAACGGGTATCTGAATCAAGAACCGATGGGTTTGGTTAGGTTCTAGTCAAAGAACCGAAGAAACGAATAAGAACCGATTTTTTTTTATATTGAAAAAATTAAT
>CAIGRK010004623.1:0-12691 GCA_903798315.1 Fraxinus greggii | reverse complement strand
TAATACATGAAGTACGATTTCGAAGTTAGCTAGTGT
Source organism: Fraxinus greggii (assembly GCA_903798315.1). NCBI lineage: Eukaryota > Viridiplantae > Streptophyta > Magnoliopsida > Lamiales > Oleaceae > Fraxinus > Fraxinus greggii. The sequence continues at coordinate 12,655 of CAIGRK010004623.1, read as the reverse complement.
GTGCATACTAACATTCACAATGACAACATATTGTGAACAAACATTTCCGGTTCATTGTATTCTATTGCATTACATCATCCATTAGTCATCGAACAAAGTTGTCGGATTTCTCCCTCATCGTTCCCCTTCACTCCGATGCTAGAAAGTTTCAAAAACGATTGAATCCAGCTTTCGAAAAAAAATTCTTGATTATTTGCGAAGTCTAATACTCTATTCTTTGTTCTTTCATCATTTAGCAATGCAGAATCTGATTGGAAAAGACCCTTGTGAACAAGGAATTCCTTATAATACTCGTTGTCAAAAAGTAGAGGTGTGTTCGGATCATTGTTGACAGTAACAGAAGCACTAGCTCCTGCTGGACACATTCTCGTTAATTCAGCTGCATATTCCTTATCGAGCGATGCATCGATGAGGTTGAATTTTCCGTTTGAGTCGAGTTTGAACCGATCGCTAAATGATCTGCAATGTGCTGATCCAATTGTGTGAGCTCCTGCAAAACCACAAATCATATTGTGTAACCATAGATAAATAGGAAAAATAGTCCCGCTGCGAGACTCCAAGAGTTGATATGTGTCACTAAGTCACGAGTCACTGACAAGTATATTTACAAATATATTAGGTGCACCCCACTTTATATATATATATTTCATTTATTAGTGGGATTCGTTTTTACGTCAAAGAGTCTACCTGAGAGGGTAACGAGATCGTCCATGGATAGACCCTTAGCAGAAAAAATGTTAGCCATTTGATTCAATGTGAAACTTGTGTCTATTATATTTGGTCTAACATTTGCAGCCAAAGATACCCTTCCATCTCTCCTCCCTGTTGGAATCTGAATATTCGGTCCCCCAGTCTGTTTGAAGAAACCCATTAAGAAGTACCAATTTTAGATAATGAAACACAATAAAAATATTCTACCATATGACATTTTTATTTTTATCTAAATATAGGGCGGTTTTGAACTTTACGAGTTCGACGGCGTCTCGAGCGGCCAATGCGAGAATATCAGCACAAGAAACTACTCCTGGACAAAAGATTTCAAGAACTCTTTTTGCTGAGTCTATTACTGAAAATGCTCCAAGTGATTTGTTAGCTGGATCACTTCTTTCAGTATCATTTCCTTGTAACAATATAGATGCATCACAGCCCTGTTAGGATAATTCCCTAGAGTGTTAGAAGTACACATACTCAGCATCCTAGAAACTAGAACTTTAGTTTAAGCTAAATGTAGTGTAAGCATTTAGATCAACTGGTTTAATACTACATTTCTCTAAACGTAGTTTAAGTCTCCCTAAACATAGTTTAAGCGTTTAGATCAATCGGTTCAAATCTACATCTCTATTCAGACACGTTTTACGAATCGAAATTCTTCAAAAAAATTAGTAAAATGCAAATATACAATTTGTAAAAGAAACAAATACGGTAAATTAAAACAATACTAACCTCTACAAAACAGTCATGGAAAAACAGACGAAGAAGCTTTCCAGGGATGGTTGGATCCGTAGAAGAGGCAGATCTCACTGTGTTTTTCACCATAATTTCAGCAGACGGACACGAAACTGCATAAAAGTCGAAGGAGAGACCAGAGGAACATCGAGTAAAGCAAACTACAAAGAACATGACAAAAATAAGTAGCTTATAATTATAAATTTTTTGATATATATAAGTTTCTCTTTTCTCCATATTTTTAGAAAGACAAGTCCTCCACTCAAACTTTCTTCAGTCAATCTCTATTTGAGAGAGAGAGAGAGAGAGAGAGAGAGAGAGGGTCATATGTGGTTATTTAAATCTTCATTTATTTGGTTATGGAAATGAATTGGGACAGTGGGATATAGCCAGAAGATAACTGTTCCAGTATAAACATATTTATTTGAAAATCTTGGAGTAGATCAAGATGAATTAGGAGGGGTCAGGTGGGTGGGAGTTGGATGTAAGATTACTGAATTAAACTTTATGTGTGTCAGAAACCTACATAAATACGAGCCCAGAATGGTTGTTTGAACTTTGTGCATGCACACAATAATGTTCCAAGAAGATCCATGTGAATGTTGCACATAATTTCTTGATTAATTTTATTTTTTTCCCCTAAAATGTCTCTACAAGGAAATTGATTTTCTGTTGGTGAACAACGTCAAAAGTGTTGAATATCGTCCCTAACAACATTTGTGAAATAAGAGCATCTCCAATTAGCTATGAGTTGAACCAAAATGTTCATGATATCATCCCAAAATTCTTAGAAAAATGTTGTTCTTTTCGTTAAAGGCGTACTAGATATAATCCAGTTAACTTTTTATAATTTATCTTAATTGCAGGATATGTCCATTTAATTTTTCATAAAATTTATCTCTACTCTTTCTCTACAACCTCTTTTTTGTACATGTGAACGACAATTAGTCCGGTTCACATCCTCATTGGAGATGCTAATTTTTTCCTTTCCCATTTTGCTTGTCACCTGTACAGTAGTTCACATTGCTGCATTGGAGATGATTTGACAAGAAAGTTTGAAAAGACAATGGATCGCTACAAAGGTTGATTAACTAAGACAAGCAAGATGGAATATTGAGATTGTTGATTCAATAAGAATACCGAAGACTAGATCATCTTTTCTATCGAAATCCCAATCAAAGATAAGTTCTATCAAGGCCAGGATTCGAAAGAAAAAGATTCACTTTCCGATATTCGAAGTGACATGATTCCTTCATAAGCTAAAGTTGAATGATTGAAGACTTCTTTAAGTTCAGAATTATGAGCCAACGCTCTAAAAACAACGTTTTTTCAAGAAGGACTAGTCTGGGAACAATTTACAAGTATTTTTGTCTTTGAGAAGAGAACTTCAAACCTTATATACAAATGTATAGCTAAAAATTCGAATATACCGATTACTATACACAAGTTGATCTTTTAAAAAGGAAATGCTGGGAGTACATAACTATGCACATAGCCGTGTCCATAATGCTGAGGTGGCGAGATTTTGAAATTCAATTTCTCTTTACTGACGGAAGGACAAAACATATTACCAAACTAGCCCTTCAATAATTAAGCAACACACACCTGCTTCTTTTCATTCACAATCTCAACGACAAACCCAGATCTGAAATAAGAGCATCTCGAGCTATGAGTTGAACCAAAATGTTCATTATATCATCCCAAATTTCTTACGTGACCGGAAAAAATGTGGTTCTTTTCATAAAAGGTGTACTAGATATAATTCAGTTAACTTTTTATAATTTATCTTAATTGGGGGATGTGTCCATTTAATTTTTCATAAAATTTATCTATACTCTTTCTCTACAACCTCTCTTTTGTACATGTGAACAACAATTAGTCCGTTCACATCCTCATTGGAGATGCTATTTTTTCCTTTCCCATTTTACTTATCCAATGTACAACATTTCACATTGCTGCATTGGAGATGATTTGACAAGAAAGTTTGCAAAGACAATGGACCCCTACAAAGGTGAAATAACTAAGACAAGCAAGATGGAATATCGAGATTGTTGATTCAATAAGAATACCGAAGACTAGATCATCTTTTCCATCGAAATCCCAATCAAAGATAAGTTCTAACAAGGCCAGGATCTGAAAGAAAAGATTCACTTTCCGATATTCAAAGTGACATGATTCCTTCATAAGCTAAAGTTGAATGATTGAAGTCTTCTTTAAATTTAGAATTATGGGACAACACTCTAAAAACAATGTTTTTCCAAGGACTAGTCTGGAAACAATTTACAAGTATTTTTGTCTTTGAGAAGAGAACTTCAAACCTATGTACAAATGTATAGCTAAAAATTCGGATATACCGATTACTATACACAAGTTGATCTTTTAAAACTAGGGGCATGTTGAGAACTCAAGTAAATTAGATTCTAATAGACACAATCTATCAAGTACCGCTCAACCTTCCTACTAAACATGTGACAAAAGTTCAAACGCCTGACTTTTATTTAACAAACCTTACTACTCCTCACAACCTTTGTGCTTCCTTATAAAATTTGTTGTATTCATCGCAATTTCAGTCAAATATTGATTCCAACCAAGCATAATGCTGTACAAAACAAAGAGATTATACCTTGTTTCCCACCGCTATTTATGGATGTGCCCAGATATATGAAGGAATGAAATTCCATCGACATATATGTAGTATAAAAGAAAATGCCACTTGTACACTCATTTGTTGACATTGCAAGTGTTTGCAAGTGTTGATTGAGTGAAAAGCTGTCAAAAATTTAAATTATTCAATGATGTGTTGTTATGTGGGCAAAGTGTAAAACAGATGTAAATGATGATGTACTAACTTGCAATCAAATTCAACACTTCAAACTGAGTAAAAAATTCCTAAATTTCTAATACAAGCAATGGGTACTCCACACGGTAACCACAATCATAAAGTCATCCCACACGATAACGCGTTAATGCTAAAATTTAAATTGGGATAAGTCAATTAACCATAGCGGACCAATCTAAGTCCGTAAATAATGAGAGATGTGAGCTTACCACTATTCGCCCTAAAGTCTTCAACAATTGTAGAAATCAATTAACCACGACCGACTCCCAAACGCACAAAGAGCAAAACCCTCCAGACTTCGCTATATAACCTGAAACAACACCAAAATGTCATAAAAATGTCAGGAACAAATTGCTTGAATACACCGTCGCTGAGAAACACCGCTCACACCCTTAGGTACTGTAACACTCTCTGAGTGTAGCCCTTTACGCCGGCTACGTTGGTGCGATTCCACCTCCACTTCACGTTGTTGGTCTCCGTATCACCAAACTCCTTCTAGTTTGGCCGAAAATCAAGAAGATAGCCTTGATTTTTGGGTAGAACGGTGATTTTCGAACTCAATTTCACCTTTCTCCATCAAACAAACAATTCAAATAGCTCCAACCCACAACCAATATATTTACATTGGTTGCTTCTCAATCTCACCCACAAAAGAAAAGATAACAGTGATAATTTGCAGGCTACAAAGACACAAGAAAGACAATGGAAGAAGACACAAATACGAGGCCAAATCACACAAAGGAGGCACCGATTTTTCTTCCACCATGGTATCCGTTTTTCAACAAGAGAAGATGTATCCACGTTTCTCTAATGTTTCACACAAATAACGCACAAAATGGCTAGGTCAAGAGCAACATATATATAGGATATGTTAGGCTTTAAGGGTACCAATAAAAGAGTTAAATTGGTCAAGATTCAAATCCATCAAATAGGTAAATATATATGAGCCGTGAGTAATATTAATTTCTTAAATCACTTCCAAAGGTCCATATTATTTTCGGGTCGAGTCTTTGGACTTGGTTATTGGTAACAATTTCACTCATTGGTCAATATCTATGAAATTCAATCCAACGTTTATATCATAATCTGAGATTTATTGAATATCAAAATCCAACAGCAATGAATCGCATGCCGAATTTATATGTTGAGACATAATTTAAATATATAAGTTTTTCCATCGTAACAACAAAGTTTCTAGGTCAATTCTTGATACCACTGTTTATGAAAATTGTTGACATCCTTAGCTTTTGATGAAAAAATAGCTTGGCCTTGTGCGTTTTATAGAGCGAATTGAAGACATTATAAAAATAAATTTGCTCGAGTTATTAGATGACGAGGTTCAACAATACCTGTTGCTAAAATCGTGCGCATGCATAGTACCAACCCCACTTTTTGCCAGTTGAGAAGCCGAGGTAGTGGCAACAAAACCTGCCAGAGAATGTTCAAGTATAGCCGGATCTTCTGGCTGTGAAATTGTGTTGTGTCCAAAATAATAAGACATTCCATGCCCAACTTTGTCCATTCATTTCCTATACTCAGCCACCCATGTGTCTCATGACTTCAAATTGATATAGAGTTCTCTTGTGGGAACTTTTTCTTTCATAAGAATCTCATTCTGATCCCTTTGAAGTAGGGACATTTTTTTTAATTTTCATTTGTCTTCAATTAAAGCTCTAGTAAACAAGCTTATATGATGTATTTAGCTAAGCAACAAATACGAGTTTCTTTCTTGTAGCACTCCTAAAAATTTTGAATACAATATGAGAAATATTTCTAATGACTTGGACTAGTCATGCACCACCAGCACGAAGGTCTGGATGTGTATCTATAATACATTTGTAACATCTCACCATCTCATCTCTTTTTAGTAAATGAGAAGACACCAATCCATTGTTTAATACATCGCCATACACCTTGATTTCTTTCCATTTACTAAGAACAGAACAGAAAATGTACCCAGGTGTCAAAAAATGTCTGGAAGGAACAACCAAGAAAATTAGTCTGGGACATCATATCTCAATTAACTACAGAGAGAGCGGATTGAATCACCTTGATTGGACAACGCACAACCACAAGTGCATCCAACAATGGCTAATAAGAAAATGAAACTGGACTAAGTTTGTTATGGGGGCATCAATCTTCGTAACAACGAAACTCCTCGTTGCCATCTCTATACAGGACCACTTTCTCGTCAAAAACAGTGAGTTCCAAAGGTTCATCATCTGGCACATTTTTATTAAGAAATAAATATTGTTTTCCAATCTGATGTCCAATCATAATCCACCATCACTACCTAGTCTACCTTCTGCCCCTTGGCTTCTTTTTTATCAGATTACCCCAAAACACACTTTGATCTACATGTTGTTCAATATAATCTCCTCTTCTGCAAGAACATTGCACTTTTTCCACTCGTTCTTAACTTGATTAGTAGTATTACCACTATCAAACTTAACCTTCTTTGTGGGGATTCAAGAACTTTGCTTTTGGAGTTTTTGATTTTGGGTTTGCTACTTTGGAAGTGGAAAATGTGTAACTCACAAAGAAAAATAAAATTGCATAAACAAAATAGACACATAAGAATACTTAAGATTTATATAAGTTCGCTTCAATGTAAGACCACATTCTCGTATGTTGCTGGGATGAAAAAAAATTACAAAAGAAAAATACACACCATATATTCTCTCTCTCTCTCTCTCTCTCTCTCTCATATGATGATATAATGAACTCCGAGATAGATTCGTGTTTAAAAGAATAATTAGAGCAAAATTGAAATTACAAGTATAAAATTTCTAAACTATAATAAAATTTTGAATCTTAGCTCTACCGTCCACACACTTGGAAGAGGAGCTTCCTGCATCCAGTCTTTTCTTATGCCCTTGTTTGAGCCCCATTTTTAAGAAAAAATGCATTTTTGAATAATATTTTGTTGAAAAATGTGTGGTGGCTAAAAAGTGAGGAGGATTTTTTTTATTTACGTGTAATATTATTTTATAGGAGAATGTGTGCTTGAAAATGAATTTTTGAAAAAATGAGACCAAACATAGACTTATTATGTTTTCTTATTAAATGATAGAAAAGGAGAACAAAAAGAGAAAAATAGAAACATATACAAGTGAATGGTTCACATAATTTGGACCAGGTGTCCTGCCTTTCTTTCTTTGACGTATTCCAATTCACGCTTGTTCGAGATTTTGGAGTAGTTGCTTGTGTTCTACATTCGTAATAAAAACATTACACGAGAATGGTTCACAATATTTGAACCATGAGTCCTCTGGTTCACAATATTTGGACCGTGAGTCCTCTCATTCTTTCTTTGATGTTTTTAGGGATGACAACGAAACAGGTAGGTCATTTTCATCCATTCCGTAGAGTATTTTAGTCATCTTACCCCGTCTTTATACCTCGATTAAAATGGGACGAGTTTGAGTCATGATTTGGCGGGTCATGGCAGGTCCCCTACCCTTCGTCCGTTTGTTTTTTATTTATTTTATTTGTTGGTTTTAGTTAATAAATATTATCATTATTTTTTTCCAATTTGTTAAGAGCAACTCATATTCTCTTTAAAAATTTTGATAAATTTTTTATTTTTGTTTGATTAAAAACTTAAATTTAAAATTAATTTTAAACGGGGTGGACAACGGGGTGAGGACTATGTTTTATGTACCCGGTTCCAGACAATGATCCCCGTTTCGTTTATCCAATTAGACGGTTAATCCTCGTCACATTCATGGCGGGATCCACAAGTATCGAGTTAAATTGATTTTTTTGTCATCCTTGGATGTTTTCCTATTTGTTCTTGTTCATGATTTTGGGATAGTTGCTTCTGGTTCTACATTCTTAATAGGAAAATAACAAACAAGTGAAGAGGTGTACGATAGAAAAGAGAATATTAAAAATAGAAATAAGAGATGGGAATGGGAATGGGAATGGGAATGGGAATGGGAATGGGGAAGGGATGACAATATGATTAGAACGCCCTTGCCCTCCTAGTCCTCGAGCTCATCATGAATTTTAAGAATGCAAGGTGATTTATGCTTTTCTTTCTCACCTTGAATCTTTAACAAGACGGGATATTTTGCCATCCCTAATATGCAAAGTACGGTATTGTTACGATATGGAAGAAGATATCGAGTTATTGACAGTTGACACAATAAATTCGATTAATAAAATTAAAATGAAGGATCAAATAGTCTTTTGAAATAAAAGGAAGTTGAAATGATTTCTATTTTAAAAACTTGGCAATAATCATCCGAATAATTCCCCATCGTCTTCCTCGTTTCCTCCCGCCTGTCTCTGAAACCCCAGTATTCCGCTCTCCCAATTCAAATTCGAACCGAAAACACAGTCGGTGCGTGTAAATGGGACATCGGAATCTTGAAAATCAACAACACCAAGCAGTGGATGGGCTCCTAAACCTCTTCTCGAAAGCCAATCGCGACCTCTCCATGGTGCACAACAAGCTCCAAAAGGAGTTCCAGCAAGTTTACCCCGACCATGTATTTTCTCTATTTTTTTTCACTATTTTCTTGACTAAATTCTAAATTTACGCTTTTTATGTAGTGGGCATTCTAATTTCTTCTTGCTTTTGTTTTTCCTTTAACGAAATTCCTTTTGGAATCTGAGCCTGAAATTCTTGTTGGGGGTGCATATTTTCATCCTTTCATTCTGATTCTGTATGATTTTTACAGACTAATCCCATGAAGCTTGTGTCACGGTTGAAGAAAATTGAAGAGGAAATGTCATCTTTAAAGAATCAGTGTCGCGAGCTACTCACAGCCAAACAGGTATGCGTGCGCGAACACACACATACAAGCACGAGCTCGTTTAGATGAGCTGATTGTAGATAAAAATTATATACAATTTTCCTTTATTTTCTTTATTGATTAAAGGACGGTAATTTTTCTGTTTGAGAAATTTTAGGGAATTAAATTACTGGTATACCTGATGGATTCATAATTCTTTGTTTTCAGCAGTACTTCAGCTTACCAATTAGGAATTTGTAATTTTGTTCGTATATTTCCAAGTGCAACCACTGGGGTTGAATGAATTAACATGTTTTTAAATATTTTGGGTAGTTTGGATTCAAAATTATCTTTATTACGCCTGTAGGATTTAATTGATAAAGCCAGAACAATCTTAGTGGGGAACAGATCAATGGTGCAGAGGTTGCAAGCATCCACTGGCATTCCTTTCACCAGTGAGAGTGATGATCCTGCTTATGAGAGCTTCAATCAGGTAACATGAGCTTTGTATTATGTGATCAGTCTTGATTCACATGTTAATAGAATGTCTTCCCACAGTTAAACATTGTTCCCCATATGTTCAGTATCATTAGGTCTGAAAATACTTACTGGGGTTTTAAGCTTTAGCGAGGTTTAACTTTGATCTCCATGCAACTGGAAATTCTTTCGAATACATTGTTCTTTTCATTTATACCCCTCGTGCGTAGGGTTTTCTATAAGAGGTTCACAAGAGAAGGGTGCAGAATGGTTCCAAAGTTGTAAGCAGGCGAATTCCTGGAAGTGACCAGTGCACAGATCAGTAACAAACAACAAGAAGCTAAATCTTATTCCTTACCAGCATGCAGATTCTTGTTAAGATAAAAATCCATATTCCCCCCTTAGAAAGTTTGTCTGACTTTCCTCCTTGTGATCTATAAACGTCAACCTAGTTTAGGTTGTGTGATGTAATTATTATCAAGGTTTAAGGTTGCATTTTCCAAAATGGTGCCTAAAGACTTGGTTATCATTTGCCAGCAAGCAACCAAAATTTAAATGGCGAAGTTGGCTTGTATGGGTACCATATCATAAAGCATTCTGCTTTGGTGCTCTATCAGGCTCGCTAAATTTTGACCTTCGTCATTTTTCAGTGATGGTATTTGTGAAGAACTTTGGTCTGTTTTATAATCTTTCTACTTTATGTACAGGTAATTGATGAGTGGACAGCTCATGTCAGATCCAGATCTGGTAAGATGCTAGTCAAATTTGTTTTGAGATTATTTTTGCCACCAGAATGTAAATGTTTGTTACTTGTGTATATATATCTGTCATGGTGATTGTTGCATTACATAAGTTAGGAAGGTTGGGGAAGTTATCTGTGTTTCATAATGATCTGAACGAAAACTTTTGTTAGTTCAATCTCCCTCTGTAATGTTGTAGACATGTCTGATTATAGAATAGGTAAAGCTTCTTTGATTAGCAACACAATGGACATTTATACACCTACTTTTCACCAACCCCTTCTTTTCTCTATAACGACAATTTTGTCATGCATATCTTCGTTAGAGTTTCAGATTTTGCCAGAAAAACAGGAGCTATATGGTACTATTAACTCTTCGAAAAATTGTTGTGCAGAGGATGAAATGGAAGTGTCACCCACTGAAAATATCAACCAGTTGCTATTCTCAGCAATCGTCCAAGGCGACTAAATCGTTGACTAGTTCATCTCTAACAACAATGATCATATGGTCTGGAAATGTTTGAGAGATGATTCTCTTACATTTTTGTATTAGTTAAACGTATCAAACTACTTCTTTTCGTTATTTTCCTTACTTTAGACAATAGGCTAATAGAAACTATCAAATTGTAAAATCTTCAATTTATTCTGATCGAATTCATTGCAACCATTCCAATTTATATTTTCTTCATGTTTTTCTTGAATTGCCATAGTTTTATTCCAAGCAAGCGTAATGCATATGTTCACTCATTTTCATCACGGAACTCTTAAAGTCAGACCTTGTGGGTTTTTTTTTTTTTCTTTCACGAGGAATTTTTTAGGGAAAGTTAACGCCGTGCCTCACACCTATTGCACCGACTGATTTTCACAGAATAGCAAACATGACCAAGCCGCTTTACACGTATAGCCAAAGAAATCTCGATGCTGCGGATACATCTAAGCGCCAGTACATTTTGCAAAGAATGCATGAAGCTTTGTGGTTTCACAATGTATACTTGATCAGTGTTCAACAAAGCCACAAAATGGTAACATAATTTTGTAGTCTATGACCACTTCAGTGTTCATCCTGGAAAACAATAGTTAATTTAGTGACAAAATGAAATAATGGAACTGTGTCACATTTATACACACACAAAATAAAGGCAGAAAATAACTGTTATAGACCTGTATAAAGTATGTGTCAAAGAGGCTAAGCTGGCAGATTCCACAACATAATTGATTTCAAAATGTAGCCACAGAAATTCAGCTGTTCAATGAAGCAGCAACTTTGCACGATTGCCACAAATATCATGCCACTATTTGGCAACTGGAGGTTCACCAAGCCAATTCGCACGGAAGCCAGATCCTTTGCAGTCAGAACAGCATACAGAACCCTAAAAACAGCAAATGAATTCTCACATTTCTGTGCATATAATCACCTTGAGATTTGGTTGTATAATAATATGCAGATCCTTATGATTTGTTTGGTAAGTTGGATTATACAGTACTAGACAATATATTAAGTAAGAAAAAGAAGTTAAAACATTTTAATCATATTGTCTAGTCATGTTCAGTACTGCATACCAAACATACTTTAAATAACGTATTTACCTTTTCTGCACAGATAACACAAGTAGTGTTTCTTGAGGGGACTTGGACACAGCATGTTATTGCCAATAATAAAGCATTTAGTTCCACTGCACCATTTGCATTCGACATTCCCATTTGAATTTCAAGAGGAACAAACGACATGCCTTGGTTGCTGTGTGTGCAAGGAAATAGGTAATGCCAGAAGGGAAGGGGCGAGGGGGGTGGGCGAAGAGAGAGAGAAAAATAGTCCACCGTACAATGTCTTGAAGTAGACATAATAGAACACACAGAAAAAATAGCCCTAACATAACAAACTTCCATTGTCAAAAGTAAGTTATGTTAGTGAAAAACTTAACATTGAAAATCATTTTTGGCAAAAATCAAAATAATGCTTTTAAGAATAGCCAAACAACAACTCTTTGGACAGCCTAACAACAATCTGGAAAATCCAAATATTCTACAGTTCAAGACATGAATTAATTATTGAATAGGCCTACTGCCTAAGTCCAAAAAAGTCTGATACCAAACTAGTTCAAGACATGTCGATAGGAACATAAATGAGAGATTCTCTTGATTTGAAGTTGATCACATGCTGACTTTAACATCTCATAATGTACCTAGTGGGCATATAAAAATGTCGATACAGCTCGCAAGAAGCAACAATATTTGTATAGGATCTAAAAGAAGGCATTCTTTATCACACCTCAACACCCACTATAACAAAATCAACACCTCAACACCCACTATAATACATACATACACACTCCCACGCACACCATGACCATGAGCACACACACGGTAGAATTTCTTGTAACTCATAAGACTGCCGAGATTATAAACACCCTG
>CAIGRK010004595.1:0-14167 GCA_903798315.1 Fraxinus greggii | reverse complement strand
AAGATATGTGGTTATGTTAATATTTCAAATTATTTTATCTTTTTTTTACAAAATTCATATTACTCAATATAATATACATATAAACAATTTTTATAATATCTAAATTAAAGCATCATATCATAACATTAATTACATTCAAATCGAATATTAAATGCTCCCAAAAAGGGGTTATAATACCCTTGGACATTTTACACCAAAAAAGTAATATTTTTCTCACAAAAAGTGAAAATGACAAAAAAAAATTTGATTTTCAAATTTAGTAACATTTATGAAAATCTTCCATTTTAAAATAATAATAATTATTATATGATTATTGAAAAAACTGTCCGATTTTGAATTTGAAACTTAAAAGGTATGTATAGGGATTGAGTTTGGCTCAATGAAACGTCTAGATCGATTACATCTTTATTAAGTGGGCCGCAAATGAATAATTTATTTTTCAAANTACAAAATTCATACTACTCAATATAATATACATACAAATAATTTTTATAATATTTAAATTAAATCATCATATCATAACATTAATTACATTCAAATCGAATATTAAATGCTCCCAAAAAGGGGTTATAATACCCTTGGACATTTTACACCAAAAAAGTAATATTTTTCTCACAAAAAGTGAAAATGACAAAAAAAAATTTGATTTTCAAATTTAGTAACATTTATGAAAATCTTCCATTTTAAACTATCCGATTTTGAATTTGATACTTAAAAGGTGGGTTTAGGGATTGAGTTTGGCTCAATGAAACGTCTAGATCGATTACATCTTTATTAAGTGGGCCGCAAATGAATAATTTATTTTTCAAACTTATCTATCATTAAAATTATTTTCATTTAAATGTGATGTAAATAGAAATAAGGTGACTAGTCCATGTAACAATAAGAGCTTGTTTGAGCTATATTTTTTCAAAATACATTTTGAAATAGTACTTTGACGGAGAATCCATAGTTAAAAAATAAAGAAAAATTTTGAATTTGTATGTAATATTTTTTTATTGAATAATGTTCTACTGAAAACAAGAAAAAAATATATTTTGAAAATGTTGGGGATCAAATAAGGACTAAATATCACGTACTTAGCTCTTGTTTGGGCCCTTTTTTTTTTTTTAAATGCATTTTTGTCTTTTATTTTTTTAATTATATATTTTTCAATAAAATAATATTACACCGAAACTTAAAAGTTTTATTTCTTTTTTAATCACACATTCTTAAAAAAATTCACTATTTTAAAATACATATTTTCCCAAAATTCGATTTTAGACGGATATCCTCTGATAATTTGGCAATTATTATTATTAAAATAACACTAAAATATTGAGTGAAAGTGGGCCATATCTTCATCAGATCCATCTTTCCGGATATAAGGCCACGTAGGACCCATCCCACGTGGCTCGTTCGTGTAGCATTGCCCATGGTCTCCTCTGTGTAGTTGAAAACATAGCGAAAGTGTTATGTTTAAGAGATGGATGCTATCCATGATAAAAATTGGTATGAATAACACATAACCTTGAGAGGAAATTTCGTTCATGTATGATCTAATTATTTTTAAAATACGTTTTTCTATCTCTTATTTTCAATTTTATATTTTTTTAATAAAATAATATTACATGAAAACTTAATTTTTTCTTTATTTTTCAATCACACGTTCTCAATTAATTTATTATTTCAAAATATATTATTAGAATGAAAATGGGGCTCAAAGAGGCACATCATCAATCAAATGGTCACCTCATAAATCTTTAAAAAAATTTCTAATTGATGATAGATAACAAGCATTTTTCTTAACTATTTTAATTCTTTATTTTCCATCATAAGGCGTGTTCGGTAGAGATTAAAAGCCAATTAAAATTGAAAATATAACTGTTATTGAATTATCTTCATCTAATAAAAGTCAACAATAACGATTTTCAATTTTAATCTGATTTAATATCTACCGAATACAACTATAGTCTTTGCAAGCTTCTCGCGTAAGCATTAGCATTTTAAGTTCTCGTTTGATCCTCGTGAAAGTTATAATTCCTTTTTTATTTTTTTATTAATAATATATTTTTCAATAAAATAATATTACACGTAAATTTATTTATTTTTTAATCACACGTATTTTAAAAATATACTAATTTAAAAATTGTAAAACGGGAGCTAAACTCCAAATGGAAAAACGTAAAACGTAGAAGGCGCAGACCGTCAGCACAAGCACAAGGTTCATTTTCAGTTTCTCACTGCTCGATATTCTGCAGCGCAGCAGATTTTTTGGCGGGAACATTCATTTCTAGCCCTCTTTTTTCTCGGTCTTAGTATCTCGGTTCGAATCCGTGCAGAGCATTTTCGATTACACTATAAAATTGTTCAATTTCAAGGGCACAGCAAAAGTTTATTCATGGAAGACGAACCAGAACATTCAGAAAGAATTACTCGCCGTTCAGTTAGGGTTACTGATCAACAACTTCTAGTTATATAACTCGTAGTTCTTTTAGTATTTTATTGAACTGATTTTGTTGGGTTTCTTTTTTGCGAATTTTTGTTTTGAGTAGAGAAGGACTAGGACTCAGGTTAGGGTTACTGGCTCAAACGTAATTGAAGATGAATTGGAGGAGGAGAGGGAAGATGTTTCGGATGACTTCGAAGAGCCTCGCCGGAGATCTAAGCGAAGTAGGGCTGCTGAAGGTGCTTCCACTTCGGCTCACATATTGGACCAGAGTTTAATTGGTATGTATTAGTCGCATATGTGGTTTAACATTGGAGCCGAAGTTCTACTTTTTTGGAAGTTTATGTTGAATTTCAATGATTGGTGCGATGATGTAGCGGTCTTAGGGCATTAATTGGTATAGTGGAAATTTCTTCGTTCTCTTCTTTGGCCAGTAAATTAGACATTGATCATTAGTTTGATTGTTTTTCATTTTTCTTCTTTCCTTCCTTTTTTTTTTTTTTGGGAGGGGTTGGTGTGGGAAGAGGATGTGGCATCGTGTCTGGTTGTTTGGATGGTTGCTTTAAGGATTTCAGAAGTTAATGCATTGTTTATCCATTTCTTCTCAATACTACACCTAATCCTACCCCAATTTCACACGGCAAAATAGAATTTTTGTTTTCTTAGCTTAGCAACTTGAGATACAATTAGAGTTTTGTTAATTGTTTGTTTATTTATTATGTGTTGAAATGGCTGAGACTCAATTATACAACTGAGATGAGTTCTTTTAAATTATTTGTCTAACCATTTGTCTTTCAAGGGTGTTTTCTGTGTCCCTCTCTCCACCTCATATTATTTGGTGATTTTATTCTCCTTCAGCTCTTATTTTGATTTTACTTGACATGAAAGTACGTGAAGCCCAATGAAATCACTTCCGTTGTCTCTAAAACTTTTCTTTCTGCTACTTTATTTAAATGCTCAATTAACTTTTTGTCTTTTAATACCATATAGTCTAGTCATGGTGACATAAAGAGTTTATATGTTTAAATTCACAGAGGTTATCAAAGGTGATGGTAAAGAAATTCCTGATGTGGTTAAGCGATGGGTTGAACGATATGAGGGGAACCCAAAATCTGCAATGGCCGAACTTTTAACCATGCTCTTTGAGGTGACTTGCGTTGCTTATCAATCAAATTGTTATTCTCTGAAGGACTTTGGTACATAAAACGACCTCAATGTGTTATCACTGGCAGGCATGCGGTGCAAAATATTGTGTTGAAGAAGAGAACCTGGATGAAACGGCTGTGGATGATGTAGTAGTCACTCTTGTTAATTTGGCTAGGAGAGTATCCTCACCTATTTCGTTATACATAAGTTTCCCTACGAGCATTCCCTTTTTGATTTTGTACCTGTATATCTTTATTGCTTGCCGCCAATGCACTTCATGTCCTTTTCAGAAGAAAATTTAAAATGTTTCATGAATTAACATTTCTTTGTAGCAACGATATCAGTCCTATTTTGCTTAACATCGAACTCAGGGTGAAGTTGAAGATTATCAAAATTCAAAAAGGGAGTTCAAGAATTTCAAAGATAACCTTTTATATTTTTGGGATAATTTAGTTAGTGAGTGTCAAAATGGACCTCTATTTGATCAGATCTTATTTGACAAATGCTTGGACTACATAATTGCATTGTCATGGTAAAATGCTTATTCCTGAGTTACTGAATTATACTATAAAAATTTGGAGCAGCTTGATTGGTCTAATTGGTTCTTGTTAATGCGTTTCAGCACTCCTCCTAGAGTTTATCGTCTGCTCGCTTCATTAATGGGACTCCAGCTCGTTACCTCCTTCATTAATGTCGCTAAAATGCTTGGTGCACAACGAGAAACTACTCAAAGACAGCTAAATGCTGAAAAGAAGAAAAGGGCTGACGGGCCTCGTGTAGAATCTCTTAATAAAAGGCTATCTACAACACACGAGAAGATAACTGCCATGGAGGAGATGATGCGCAAATTATTCACCGGGTATAAATTATGATTCTCTGTCTTATTTTCGTTAACATACGCTAAGGTGAAAATATGGCACTTGTTGACTTTAATGCTCTTTGAAGCTTTCAGCATTTTATATCCTTTATTTTGTTTGACCTTTTTTGTAACATTATCTTTTAAAGGTTATTTGTACATCGATACCGCGACATTGATCCAGACATCCGAATGTCATGCATAGAGTCGTTGGGCCTATGGGTACTGTCATATCCCTCACTGTTCTTGCAGGATTTATACTTGAAATATCTTGGATGGACGTTGAACGACAAAGTAAGTGGCAATATTTGGCATTAAAGTATTACCTACTTTCACGAGGTTTTTAGCTTTAATTGGATGTGCAAAATATTTGATTTGCTTTTCACTCTCTACTGCATCTGAAGATTGCTGGTGTAAGAAAGGCTTCTGTCTTGGCATTGCAAAATCTTTATGAGGTCGAAGATAATGTGCCATCTCTTAACCTTTTCACGGAGAGATTTTACAAACGGATGCTTGAGCTTGCTGACGACATTGACATTTCTGTGGCAGTTTGTGCTATAGGACTTGTAAAGCAGCTTCTAAGGTATCTAATAACTGTCAAATTTTTATGTTCTTCTAATGTGCTTGTTATGTTATTCACGTTTCCAGGCTTGATTTTGTGCTTGACTGAGGGACTCCTATAACTTGCAGACATCAACTTGTGCCTGATGAAGAGCTAGGTTCTTTATATGATTTACTAATTGATGATCCACCAGATATCAGGCATGCCATTGGAGCACTAGTCTATGATCATTTGATTGCACAGAAATTCAACGATTCGCAGTCTCGTTCAACAGGTTTCTTTGAACTGTCTTCAGATGGGATATGTGCGAAATTTTGACACTTAGTTATTCAAAACTGTTCTTTTGCAGGAAATGGCAGTGATTCTTCGGAGGTTCTTCTCAGTAGAATGTTGCAAATACTGAAGGAATTCTCAGCTGATACCATACTGAGTTTATATGTCATCGACGATGTCTGGGATTACATGTGTGCTATGAAAGTATGTTTGATGCACTTAACATGGGTAGTACTGTAACTGGGGAAAATAACGAGAATAACGAGAATGATTACAGATCCCCCTTCTGTCCCACCTGTCACACGCTTTCTGTTAAGAAGTTTAGAAAAGGAAAGTAGAAACTGTCGATGGAACAAGGACGTAAGCTGCCTGAGCAGATGTGATGGAAAAATATTAGCGTTCTTGCTGGGATCAATGTTTTACAAATATAGCTATCCTCTAAAAATAACTTTGCATTTACTATGGGCATACTTGTCTGCACAAATTTTCACATTGTTGATAAATAGTCAACTCAAGTTGATTTTTAACGGTGTTAGTTAGCTATTGTCATGATTTATCATTTATGACTTTTTTCTTCAGAAGTATATTTTTGTTTTATCCATGGTTAAAAGTTGCTTTGTCTTCCTTGAAACCTGATTGTTTTGGCTGATCAGTGATCACTTTATCTGTCTTTTAGGCACCTCCTTTCTCTCCCCGTATAAACTGTAAAATAATTAATAAATAACTCTGCACGATATGTAGCACAAATTGGATTCCTAGAGAGCTTGCATTTGTTTGAGGTTGGGGTTTGACTTTTCTCAAACTGATTGAGACTGGTGTTAATGTGTTGCTCACTGAAAGGGATAATGTTACTTGCAGGACTGGAAGTGCATCATTGGTATGCTTCTGGAAGATAACCCATCCGCAGAGCTTAATGATGTAGATGCAACAAATTTGATTAGACTTCTCTCTGCATCCGTACGAAAGGCAGTGGGGGAAAGGATTGTTCCTGCTACTGATAATAGAAAGCTGCATTTTACTAAAGCTCAAAAGGTAAGCGAATCTTTAGTTAATTTCTTATTTTTTGCAAATAACTTTCAGTTCAAAATATAGCAAGTAGTCTTGTTTTATTTCTCTTTGTTGCTTTTAGTATTTGCGAGTTGTAGTAGTTTGTTGTCCGTCCTTTTTATTGCTAAAGTCAATTTGTATTTTTTAACTATCTTGTTAGTGTAGATCTCGAGGGGCATTTATATTCGCTTTGCTGCATACCTGTGGATATTCTGGATACATAGCTGAACTTGCATTGGCTCCGAGATTTTTCTACATAAAAAGATACACGTGGCCTCTCATTCGCAGAAATTTATCTGTGTAGTTCAAACAATGGAGTTAACTTGATGAGCTTTGTTCTCTTTTGATTCGGACTCTGTTCCAGTTCATAAAATAATTGGATCAACGGGTCTCCAAAAATTGCTTCTTTTAGCAGGATCCATTTGTAGCATGCAATCAGATTTGAGAATATGCGACTAACCAATCTGATTTAAAAGCCATTTATGTGCTTAGTCAGTAAAAAACGTAAAATAGGTAAATATTAAAAAATGTATCCAAGTTCTGAGCTGCACAGGGGTCTTCATTAATATCTTGTCATGCTTAATGTGACGTGATTGTCAATTCATGCAAATTCTGGGACTCAACATTCGTATTTTACTTGTTGGCTTGTCTGAGGATGGCTCCAAACTTAAACCCTTGATTTGACACACCTACTACCTATTATATTGGTCTGTATATATTTTGGTTCATATCATAGAGGAGTTGATAGCAAGTTTTTCTCTCTGATCACCAGGAAACCTTTGAAAGCAATCGACGTGATATTACTAATGCCATGATGAAGAATTATCCTCAGCTTCTACACAAATTTATGGCTGATAAAGAAAAAGTAGCACCCCTGGTTGAAGTCATTGTTCATATAAATCTTGAGCTTTATTCACTCAAGAGTAAAGAACAGGTGGGTTGTTATAGCATTCCTTGGCAATGTGGATTAGCCAATTTAAATTACAAATGATGGAAAATGAATGATTCTCTTTATTTTCCCCCAGAATTTTAAAGCTGTTCTTCAACTTATGCAAGCCGCCTTCTTTAAGCATGGAGAGAAGGATGCTCTACGATCATGTGTCAAAGCTGTCAAGTTCTGTGCCACTGAGAGCCGAGGAGAGTTGCAAGATTTTGCCCGAAATCAAGTAAAGGAGCTTGAGGATGAGCTTATTGCCAAACTAAAATCTGCAATAAAAGATGTTGTGGTATATATTGCTATTTTAGGTTTATCTTTATATGACTTTGAAGCCATATAAATTAGTATCTTTTGGTCTGCAGAATGGTGATGATGAATACTCACTGCTTGTAAATCTGAAACGATTGTACGAACTTCAGTTGTTATGGCAAGTCCCTATCGGAAGCTTGTATGGAGATTTCGGACATATTCTTCAACGTTTCAGAAACATAGACGAGGAGGTAGGCAATTGGAGTTTGCAGAATTATGTGTGTATTTTAATTGTGCTTGTCAATAATGAGCTGCTTGTGCTATTCAGGTCATCACCTTTTTGCTTCTGAACATGTATTTGCATGTTGCCTGGTGCCTGCATTCTATAATATCCAGTGAAACAGTATCTGAGTTATCAATATCTTCTCTAATGTTGGAGAAGCGCAGTGTCTTGTTTGAACAACTTGACAACTTTCTATGCACTCCTCCCAAAGTCGACGGTGGAAGTGGATATCAGCTAGCGTGTAGGGTAAGCACTCACATGCACATTACCGGTGTCTATATTTTACTTTGACACTAACCTAGCAAAATGCATATTTTTCTATAGGTCTGTTCTATACTTGCTGAACTATGGTGTTTGTTCAAAAAGAGTAAATTTGCTTCAACAAAGCTGGAAATTCTTGGTTATTGCCCAGATGAGTCTACTGTTCAAAAATACTGGAAACTGTGTGAGCAGCTACTTAATGTCTCAGGTAATTATATCTCATATTACCACTGCTATGCTATAGAGCATTAAATGGGAAGAGCTAGAGTTTTTACGGCTTGGGGTATGTCCAAAACTCTGAAGATAGTCGTAGAGTTTGAAAGATTATTGAACGCAAGGAGATTAAGCCTATATTTGGCTCATGTTTATAAACACTCAAGCTACTTTTATCCACACATAACGAGGAATCCACAAGTACTACCACATATCCACAACTCGTTTCTATCTATTTATAATGTAAACCGTTTATAAACAATTCCTAGGCGTTCTTTAAATGAATTTTGTCTTAAAGTGTGTGGTTTATGTCCCACCATTTTCTGGATTGGTTTTTTCCCATAGTTATTGGTGAATTAAGTATTTTTCCCCCTTAGTTGTATTACTCCACCTCATTTGTTGTGCTAATTTCAGTTTTTGAAATTTATTTCTGATTCCTCCTGCTTGCTAATGGAAGACTGCTTGTCCTTGCGTGCTGTCTGGCATTGACACAGCAGTAGACAAACAAGAAGAAAAAGGACTCAAACTGGGAAGCAAAATTTACTTGTTAGGAGTGTATGTTTCTTAGAAAGAAAGAATCATCTTTATGCAGTGATGCTATATGTTGACATGAAACTTGAAATGATTCAGAGAACTTGTATGTGAAGAGCATTTGCTTTGAAATACCTAAATGAATGGTGATTTTTACCTGTGGTGCATGTGCATCAATAAATTATTGAACCAATGACAAAAATATATCCTCAGTTCACAACATCTACTTGCATATACAAAAATGTACTTTTCAACCGAATCTATCACCTTGTTTATTAAGAGAAGGAGAGGGGAGAATGGGCGTGGGATAGGCAAATTGTCGAAGTGATCTGGGAACACTCGAAGAAGGTGGTCCCAATTCCCATCCCAGATTATAGTCATAGTTGGCATTCTCCATTCTGGATATAATTTTTGTGTTGGTATGCCATAATTGTTGAAAAAATTAACGGGAAAGAGGAAAATCGAAGATGATTTAAAGAGTCTTTGATCCTTTCTCAATCCCCATTGATGTTGATAAATACTTTTTACGCTTTCTGCATTTGGAAGAAGTGACTTAATAACCATCATGTTGTTTGTATCGGACACTTCTTTACGTTTTGCTATAAAGAAAAATGTCGTCACATTTGTGGTTGCCATATTGTGTTAGATTTTTCATCCTTCGCATCTACTTCTTTTGATTGCATCTTTTTCTCCATATGGTGCATATGTTCTTTGTTTCTTTCCAAATATGAAAATAATGCATGTTAGACCTGTATTGACACAGACATGGGCGTAATAAGATTGCAAAATGATATAAATTTTACTTTTACTCAAAGTTAGATCCTCATTCGTTGATGATCTGCACTCATCTGAACTGCTAACCTTTAAACCTTGGTTCATTTCCTAACATGCCTGCAGATGAGATTGAAGATGAAGATGGTAACAAAGAATATATTGAGGATGCTAACAGAGACACTGTCATACTTGCTGCAACCAAGTTGGTTGCTAATGATTCAGTTCCTATGGTTAGCTATTATTTTTTGTATTTCTAACACCTTAACGTCCTCTATTTTCAGCCTACAGAATCATAGAGATCTTTTGTCCTCAAAATTGATGATTTCTTGCTAGTATTAGTTCTTGAGTAATTGCCATTATATATGAAAGACACTAGTTCTAATCAGTCATACCTATACCTGAAGGTATATTGGTTTTAGGGAAAATTGCAGCTACAGGACCTAACTTTTGGAGTAATTTGGCACTTGGGTCCTACAACCATCAATATACGTAGTAAAAAGATCCTTCTAGAGTTAAAACGTCCAACACAGGCATTGAATGCAGTAAAATGCGCTACCATGTAAAATATAAAAGCCCTACTCCCCCCTCCCCCCCAACCGTTCACCCTTCTTCACTGTTCAGCCCCCTTCCCACCACATTGTTCACCCCTCACCAGCTCACCCATTTAACTTCCAGCCCCTAACCCGGCTGTCTAACCAACCATATACAACGAAAGTAATGTGGAGGCGGCAGGTTTGCAGGGTCTAATGCGGCCAGGCTTCCATAGCATTGCGTCAGTATTACGCTCTCTCTCATTTTGCTCTGACGTATTCCCCTGGTTTTCTCAACAATAAGAACAAAAATTTGAGACAAATTTGGCTAAAATAATGCCACCTTAAATCTTGTGTTCAGGCATCAACCAAATGAATGAGGTCAGTTCCAAGACAGCATTCACACCATGGGGAGGGAGGCTGAAATGTTGATGGGGGAGGAGGGACGGGTTTATTTCTCCCCATTTTTTTATTTTTTAAATTTGATGGTAAATTTATTTTACTGGATTTAATGATTGTTTTGTGCAATTTCTGTCCAAAAGGACCTATTTACAATTGAAAATCGGGGACCCAAATGCCAAAAGACAAGAACGAGGACCCAAGTGCCTATGGTCCCAAATATTGTGGACTGATGCTGCAATATTTTCTTGGTTTTCTTGTAGCATCTTATAACCAACAACTGCAAAAATGATTACATTCTATGGCATTCAAACTTGCAGGAGCACCTTGGTCCGGAGATCATTTCTCACTTTGGGATGTATGGGACCAGCGTGACTGAGATTATTAAGCATCTGATAACTGCTTTAAAGAAAAAAAATGACGATGTTTCAAATATTTTTCTAGAAGCACTGAAAAGGGTAAGACCTGGCACTTGAGGGCTGATGTGGCCCTTTGCTTTCAAATTTACATTGTCTCAATAAGAATGATTTCCGTGGCTTCAAAATTTCCTCCATTTGCGGTTTGTTAGATCTCTGCATATAATATGATATTTTCATATTCCCTTTTCAAGTTTGTGTGTAGTTTTTCCTCTCCTCTCCTCTCTTTTTAAGGGCCATTTTGCACGACTTATGAAAATCCGAAAGTGCAAGGAGTGATTGATTGTGGTCTATTTCACTAGGACACTGCAAGGTGTATTGAATATGAACCCTATCACATGAAATATTCTTAAAATTTCAGGAATCTTTTATTCCTTTTGAAGGACTACTTTGATTACCCTTATCCATTCAATGAACCCAAAAGGGTAATGCTTGACAATAGTCCAAGTAATGCAATATATTATTTTATCTTTTATTGTTTTGTTCTTAATGCTGATAAGTGTTTTTTCCTTTGAATTTTTCTTTGGCCAGTCCCATCAACGGTATCTATTAGTAGTTTCATCAAGCAATGACAAATCATTGTCAAGCAAGTCTTTTCAGGAATGTAAAGATCTTGCCTCTCGGCTCTCTGGTTCATATGTTGGTGCTGCCAGAAACAAGCATAAATCAGAAATTCTGAACATAATCAGAGAAGGCATCAATTATGCCTTTTTTGATGCTCCAAAGCAGCTTTCTTTCTTGGACGGTGTTGTGCTTCATTTTGTATCCAAACTTCCAACACCTGATATTCTTGACATGTAAGAGCTTTTTCTTTCATTAATATTCGTGCCTAGAAAGCATGGTTGGATACAATGTATGTCGATCCATACAATTATTGAGATGTGATATATTGTATTTTGCAGCAGTCATAAATTATTGAGATGCATACATATCTTGATAAATGATCTGATATGTATATATTTGGAGCATGTTCAAATACACAAATAGCAACCTAAAAAAAAAAAAAAAATTATGATCATATTACATATATAAATAGAACTGAAACCTTCAAGTTTACTATTCATCATTTATTTTCATGCAGTTGAGTAAAGGTATATAAACTTCGTAGTAGTATTTTAAAATGCACAATTCTCTTGTAATTTCTATGCTTTGATATATATACATCTCTACCTGTATCACTGTATGGTTCTCCTTAAACATGAAGATTACTGGAAAAAGATAAAAAAATGATATGAACATAAACCCTGATTGATTATTTATAACAATAAAGAGGATTGTGATGATGACGCGGCTGGTGTAACAACTATCAATAATAAGATAGAAATAATCGTGTCATGTTTGTGTTGTATCTAAAATTCAAGTCATCTATCTTTTAAGACATATCCTCGCATATTAGGCATTATCCCATTCAGGATAGTAAATGCATTCTGAAGTATCCATGATTCTTTGGTCTGTGTAATATTTTTAAATTTCTGTTAAGCTAGCTAATAATTAATTGCTTTTATATTCCTAGTATGAGAGAAGTTGAGAAAAGAACTGAGAATGTGAAGACAGATCAAGATCCTAGTGGGTGGCGCCCCTATCATGCGTTTCTGGAATCCCTTCGGGAGAAGTATGCCAAAAATGAAGGTTTACAAGGTACCATTGTGCTTCCTTCTCTTTTTCTTTTTTCGGGGTGGGGACTTTTGTATTAAAATATATGTTATCCAGGAGTGGCAAAAAATCACATGCTTTTGTCGTAGTTGTGCTCGACTAGAAGTAGTGATCAAGAATTTGTCAGTGATTAAGTCTAGCATCAAGTACTTCCATGATACAGCATTTTTGGTTCTATGCTTAAAAATAAATTAAATTTTCAAACATGTTTTGATATGTTACTTTTTTCTTCCTTGAAGTAAAAATTTCCTTATTTAAAAGTAACGTATTCCTTACTATTAAAATAAGTGAACTTATTTCCAACTCTGACCAATTAAAAATAATTTTTATTTTGAAACTTATAAGTAAACTGTCTAAGCTTAGCCTAACATGCTCATATGTTTCATATTCACGAGTGGAACGCCACACCGGACATTTCCGTTCTAAGAGCTTGGTGTGGGTTGAGTTGCAGATGAGAAAGAATGGGTGACTGTGAGACGCCGGGGTCGTCCACGCAAGAAGCAGAATATACAAGGAAAAAGACTTTTCGATGAGCAGCCTTCAAGCGAAGAAGAGGATTCAATCAGTGTCTCCGATCAAGATGCTGAAGATGAAGACCAAAAACAAATAGATGAGGAAGAGGATGCTCCTTTGATACATTCCATTAGATCAACTTCGAAACTAAGATCTTTGAAGTTGCCCAGAGAGGACCATAGGACCCAGCAAAAAACTGGGGATTCTGGTCGAGCAACAGAGAACTTGGCTACTTCCAGAAATTCAGGTATATATTTTTCGTAGTATGGGCAAAACTTGATGATTAATTTTACCAAGGATACTAACTGGATGGAAAGAAAATAAATGTCAACAAAGGAGCTAAATTTTGTTTATTATTGTGTCCAATCATATCTAATACTACATGCCAAACATCCATTAAATGTATCACGCAACTTAGTATTTGTAGATCTTCGTCTGAAGTATTTGTAGATCTTCTGTTAGTAGCGGTTAATTCATCTGTCGTATTTGTAGATCTTCGTCTTCTGGCTTTTTGACTCGAGTTTATAATGTTTAAAGATATTTCCGTTGAATTATGCTCAATTATTCTCGTGTTTCTTAAATTTTGCCTGCACCTCTGAACTGCTAATTTAGAACTGTTAGAAGCATAACGCTTCACGTCTTGCCATTAAAATTCACTTGTCGGGGGTTAGATGTATATCCATGACTCTCCCTCCCTTCAGTGGATAACGGAAGTTATTATGCTCATCTAATCTAATTCCTCAAGGCAAATAAAATGCTCTCGCAAAAGTGAACGAAAATGGATAATATGAATATTTCACATTTGATTTACTGAAGTTTATTTGTATTGTGCAGGGGCTTCCGGTTAGCCTCCTTTGAAGCAGAGGCATGGTTTCATGTCATCCATTTCAAAAAGTGCGTGGTGGGTCAAAAAGTATTGGGGCCTCGTGGTGGGTTAATCTTATTTGATGTCGCCTTCTTTTTTCTATTTAGTGAGCAATGTATGTCTTATCAAATAGTACAAACACCAGTTGGATAATATAAATACCTGTTTTGATTTGGTTCCAGCTAAAATTAAGTGTGGTTTGCTTGTGTGGGGGTGGGGTGGGGGTGGGGA
>CAIGRK010004562.1:0-10889 GCA_903798315.1 Fraxinus greggii | reverse complement strand
TTTAGATGTAACCATTTATGGTCGATCTAATTCATGTTCCTTTATGTTTAATGGAAAGAAGATTCACCTTAACCACTTCTTCCAAAACTTGTTAGCTTGCATGAAGCAAAGAAAGGCGGGGAGCAAAAAAGGTTGCATATCATCAACCCTACGAAGTTCAAACTCTCACTTGTGGGCGATTCTATTGTGTTTATCTTGGTTTTCATGGAGGTTTTGTTGAACTCCGCAATAGTAGCCCCTCCCGGAACCTAGGCGATCATTCAAGAGTTTCAAGATGTCTTCCTCGAGGACCTACCGACGAGCTACCTCCTTTACGGGACATCCAACATGCCCTAGATTTGGTCTCAGGAGCATCACTTCCAAATTTGTCTCATTATAGGAAAAATCATACTGAGACCGCTGAACTTCAGAGGTAAATGGATAAATTCCTTCGCAAAGGATTCATCTGCGAGAGTTTAAGTCTTTGCGTAATTCTTTCGCTATTGAAGCCTAAGAAAGATAGCTCTTGGAAGATATGCATTGATAGTCGTGCCATCAATAGGATCACGATGAAGTATCGTTTTCCCATTCGATCACGATGAAGTATCGCTTTCCCATTCCTAGGCTTGACGATATGTTAGATATGATGATTGGTGCTACAATCTTTTCAAAAATTGATTTGAAGAGTGAGCATCACCAGATTAGGATCCATCCTAGTGATGAGTAGAAAATCGCTTTTAAAACGAAAGATGGTCTTTATGAGTGGCTGGTTGTGTCTTTTGGACTAACCAACGCACCAAATACTTTTATGTGAGCAATGACACTAACTCTTTGACCTTTTATGTGTAAGTTCCTTGTCGTCTACTTTGATGACATTCTCGTCTATAGTCAAACTAAGGAACAACACCCGGATTACCTCCAGCAGGTTTGTTCTGCTCTTCGTGTAACAAAATTGTATTCTAACGTCAATAAGTGTTCTCTCTTCACCAATGTGGTTGTTTTTGTATGATTCATTGTATCCTCTACGGGGGTATCTGTTGACCCTTCCAAGATTCAGGCAATTGTTAATTTGCCTGAGCCTAATACTATACATGATGTCATGAGTTTCCATGGTCTAACTACCTTTTGTGGTCACTTCATCAAGGGGTTTAGAACAATCATGGCTCCTATTATGGAGTACATGAAAAAAGAAGAGTTTCATTGGATACAAGAAGCGACTAAGGCTTTTAAGCTAGTTAAGAAACAAATGATGGAAGCTCCTGCCATGCGCCTTCCTGACTTCGCCAAACTTTTTGAGGTTGACTGTGATGCCTCTGGGGTAGGAATAGGTGGAGTCCTCAGTCGGGAATACCATACTGTCGCTTATTTCAGTGAGAAGTTGAACGATGCCAAATAACGATACTAGACTTATGATAAGGAATTGTATGCAGTCGTGCAAGCTTCGTGATATTGTCGTCATTATTTGTTACCCCAAGAGTTTATTCTTTATTCTTACCATGAGGCCCTCCATCATCTCACCGCCTAGAAGAGGTTGAATGTTAGGTACGGTCGCTGGATTGAATATTTGCATACCTATTCTTTTGTTTTGAAACATAAGAAGGGTGTTAAGAACCAGACGGCTGATGCCTTAAGTCGTCGTATATCCATTGTCGGTTATGAGTGTCAAAGTCATAGCTTTTTAGTAACTTAAGGATGATTATGAGATATGTCCCGATTTTAAGAATATCTTTCTTAATTTGTAAAGAGGATGATCGGATACTGCAGATGGCTATCGCCTCGAGGAGGGTTACCTTTTTCGAGCCAATAAATTGTGCATCCCTCGAACTTCAGTGCGGGGCCTTCATAGTATGAACAATTCATGTGGGGGGTTAGCCAGTCACTTTGGACGAGATAAGACCATAAGGGAGATTGAACATCAATTCTATTGATCTAGTTTGAAGAAAGATGTGGCCAAGATAGTTAGTACATATAACACTTGTCAGTTAGCCAAACAGAAGAGGTAAAACACTGATCTACACACACCTCTTCTCGTTCCTGATTGTGCTTGGCAAGATGCGAGTATGGATTTTTGTACTAAGACTTCCACGTACCCCGAAAAAACATGATTCTATTTTTGTGATAGTAGATTGTTTCTTGAAAATGGCTCAGTTTATCCCTTGTAGCAAAACCTCAGATGTGCCCAAGGTTGCCATGTTGTACTTTAATGAAATTGTTAAATTGTATGGTCTTCCCAAAACCATTATGTCGATAGGGATATTCAGTTCACTACTCACTTTTGGAAAACGTTGTGGCACAAGGTTGGTACAAAATTAAAATTTTCTATTGCTTATCACCTGCAGACTGACGATCAAACCGAAGTGGTTAACCGTAGTCTTGGTAATTTATTAAGATGTCTGGTCCAAGAAAATCTTAGAAATTGAGATTTAATTCTTTCTACAGCTCAAATTGCGTATAACAATTCCAAGAATCGGTCATTAGGTACGAGTCCATTTGAGGTTGTTTGTGGTTTTAAGCCTAGAAGGCTTTTAGATCTCATTCCAATATCTCCACATGTTAGAGTGTCTATGTCAGCTGAAATATTTGCACAACATCTTCATAATTTGCATATTGAGATCAATAAATAACTTGAAACTAGTAATACATCATATAAACTTCGAGTCGATTCACATAAAAGACATGTTGATTTTAATATTGGGGATTATGCTATGATCCGAATTCGATCGGAGCGGTGCCTACATGGATCTGCCTCAAAATTGCAAGCTCGTAGTGCCGGTCCTTTTAAAATCTTAAAGCAGGTTAGCCTAAATGCATATGTTCTTGATCTTCCGTCAAATCTTGCTACCACCATACTTCCAATGTTGAGGATTTAGTTGCTTATAAAGGCCATTTCAATTCCCTTTGATAACCCTTTTCCTACCTCTATATGTGGACCTTGACCCTAAGTCTCTTGCCACTTCTAACCCAATGCCACCTTTTCCAGTACAGAAGATAAAATTGATGCTATTTAGATTAACACATTGTGTTAACTAAAGATGGAGAGGTTCAACGCTTCCTCGTTCGTTGGGTTGATCGGCTTGAGTCTGATTGCACTTGAATTACTAGAGAAATACTACAGTAGCTTGACCCAAACTTATTGAAGCTTTATCGGAGTCAACAAGATCTTCTTTTGCCAAGTTCTCCTTCCACACATTTAGCGAACGTAGGTGGGAACACCAGATTCAGACCAACACTGACACAATTTTATGGACGTCGGAAGAAACTCATTCAACCTCTTCGTTTATGGTTGGGCGATTGGTTGCAGCCGTTTCGGTTGGGCGATTAATTGTAGCCTTTTCGGACTTATCCATTCAACAGGGTCAAGTTTTCTTCCAATCGGGAGAGTTGATGCAGACATCATCGAGATCATCGAGATTTTTTTATTGTTATTGAACTTTATTATTTATGTTTTCTATTGTTGGGCTTGTAGTAGTCGGTTGGCCCAAACCCTTCAAGTTAGATTTTTTTTTCGCTATTTATTGGATTTTCATTGCAGTTGAATCAATTAATGATTGAATGAATGAATTAAGATTGGCAACCACGTTTTCTTCCCCTCTCCTGTTCTTCTCACGATTTCTTTCCCCTGCTTTCTTTTCTCTTCTATTTTTCTGCTTGATTCGTTTCTGATTGATAATAAATCCCAACTGATTCTACATCAGAGATGCATTGTTGTGATCTTATTCTTGTACATGTTGAACACGTGGTCAAGTCGATTCCATGATTCTATGTTCATCTTATACTAGATAAAAAACCACCAACTTCCTCTCATTTGAAGGAAAGAAAGATGAGGTAGCTAGATGCTAACAATGTAGATTATCTTATTTACATCATATAAAAGTCCAAACAATTTCCATACTCTAAACATTGACTTCTTCCTCTCACAGAGATGCAAGTGTTCCTTTTTGAAATTCTCCCAATTTCAAAGCTTTGGATGAGAAATGGTGGAATTTTATTGTTTGCTGGGGAGGGACGAGGAAAAGTTGGTTAGAGTTTCCTTCGCATACTTGATATAAAAATACTTCATTTTTTGAAATCTAATTTAAGAAAGGTTAAAGATATTCACACCACATTTTTCTACGTGCACTAAATTTTAATTGTATGTTATGTTCATAACATTCAGTTATTATTACACTTATGTCATCAACTTTTTATTGTATTTTTATTTTAATTCTTTCATTAATATCAACATCTCGTCCCTTATAACGATTTCTGTCAAAAATTTCAATAAAGGGTGTAAATTAATTTATGTTGCAGTATGAAAAACGATTACAAATTCCTTTTTCTTGGTACATATAAACTATGATAGATTCGACAATGCTGGACCACGATAGATCACAAGATAGTGAGGAATATTGTATGTGAGAAATAAGAAAAAAATTCTGTAAATATGATCATTTTTAATAAATTCTAGGTATTATTTGGTTAATGATTTAAAGTACACAATGACAATTGTATGCATACAATCTCCCGTGCCAAGATCTAGTTGATTATTGGATTAAGCTACTTTTATTGATTTCTTTACAAAAAACTTTATAGATGTTGATCTGACGAGCATTAGAGAAAGACCGAGCTAGCGAGTGTTGACCCCTGAAAATGGGCCAACAGATGTCGGGTCCACTCACGTCAAGTCAAGCACGATTTCAGAGCGTTTCTACCGGAATAACGACGGTAGTAATGAGGAAACGGACGCGGGAGGTTTTTGGCGGCGAAAGACAAAAATGTTCAAACTCTGATAGGTGGAACATAGGCAATCGCGCTAAAAATGATCACCAGATAAAAATCAAACTAATTTATATAATAACAAACTAGAATATGTGGAAGGATAGATGAAATGTTAATATATTTCCTTCAAGAGTTTAAGTGTATATTTCGAATATATGATTGTCAATTTTCCAATCAATTATACTACATTGGCCGACGTGGTGTCCATTGGATCAGAACAACGTGGCCTTATCTCCCTAATTGGGACATCACATTACTATCCATTCATACAATTAATACATTGATAAGGGGTCAGCCGCCCTATATAATAGGTTTAAATACAGACAACTTTATTACAAATGTTACATCAATTACGTCAGAGAGATCTTCAAATCTTCTACGAGGAACATCATCAGTTTGGCAAGCCTCGGAAGAGCTGATAGCCTCGGAGGGACCTCAGAAGTAGTTCCTCAAGTGGAGGGCCTCGGTTCTTTTCTGTTTTCTTAGGCAGATTTGTCCTTAAGGTAGTGCCTGAGCTTGATAATTACTAGGCGTTTTATATTAATGACTTTGAGAAACACAAGGCGTCCTTAATGATAGCACCTCTATGATTTGATGTCGTGGCACGTTTTCAAGAAAGGGTAGCCGAGGAAGTATTTGTATTTGTATTTTGTTTACTTTTTTAGCTTTATAAAAATTTAAGCAATCTTTGTAAATCAATGGCTTCTTCTTCAAAACCTGCTGGGGGAAGAGTTAACATTAGCGAATTGGCGAGAGAGATGGGCTTTTCAGTTACAAACGCAGCCGACCTCGTCCTTTCCGTTGAGGCTGGACGAGGTGCTTCCATTTCTGGGGGTAGTAGTGAGGATGATTAAATAGCCTGGGGGCAGTCGAAATTTCTTCTTTAGTAGATCTGACGTACTTAGCCAATCTTAGGGACAAGTATAGGATCTTCTACGATATTAAACTCCTTTTCCCTTCTCCTAATGAGTGAGCCTGCTATTCGAGGCAAGTCTATGTCGCCGTTAATGAATTTTTGTTGAAGGCTAGACTTTGCTCGCCGATCCACCTCTTCTTCTGGGCAGTCTTTAGACTTTACGGACTGGGCCAAATTGGTAGGTTCCTATTTCCTTTGGAAGGAGACCTCCTTGGCGAGGACATGTCCTTGCATTTTTCAACCCAAAAGGCATGACCTTGTAGCAATAAAGACCTATGTCTGTAATGAAGGATATATGCTCTTTATCTGCCTGGAACATTGGAAACTGATTGCATCCAGAATATGCATCAATAAAGCTAATGAGTTCATATCTGGCAGTCGAAACCACAAGTTGGTCTATTCTGGGAAGTGGGAAGCTGTCCTTAGGATAGGCTTGGTTTAAATTTGAAAAGTTTATGCAAACCCTTCACTTCCCGTTGTGTTTCCTGACCAATACTGGGTTTGAGACCCACTTCGGATATATTGATTCTCGGATGAATCTATTATCGATCAGCTTCTTAACTTTATCCTCTAGGGCTTCAAACCTTTCAGGGTTAAGAGTCCTCCTCTTCTGCCTATGTGACATGAACTTTGGGTCGATGTTCAAATGGTGACAACTGATCCTATGGTCAATGCTTATTATGTCGATGTGCTTCCAGGCAAACACATCAAGGTTTTTTATTAAGAAACTTTTCAGCTCCTCCTTTGCTCCCATTGGCAGATTTTTTCCAACCCGCAGGTGCTTAGAAGGATCGTGTGGGTCTACTAGGAAGCTCTCTAACTCTTCCTAGGTGTTGTTTGAGGAGGATCCCGCTCCTCCAAGTTAACTGCTTCTTTAGCAACCCTTCCTTTTTTAGGGGTGGTTTGTTTCTCACAAACATCCTCTTCTTCAGAGGTTTGTATGACTGCAAAGGTGTCCCCTTCTTCAGGGACATTGGTCATTTCAGCATCATCCACTTGTTCAGGGGCAATTTCTTGTTCAAAGACGTCGTGCATGGTCAGGTCGGTAGTAATGACATTGACAATCATTAGTTTAGCTTTCCTCAAGGAGTTTGAGTAGCATTCTTTGGTACTTCATTGATCACCTTAGATAGTGGCTATGCCATTTTCAATTGGGAACTTTATGCAGAGGTGATGTATGGAAGTAACAGCCCACAATTCTTTCAAGGCTGGTTTCCCAAGTACTCCATGGTAAGTGGGTCGAATATCAACCACTAGAAACTCCATGAAATGGTGGGCAATCAGGGGTGCAATCCCCATCTATTTTGCTAGGGTGATTTTTCCCCTTGAAATGATGTTGTCCCCCTTGATGCCATAGAGAGAGGAATTCATTGGGGTTAACTTGTGATCAACTTGCATTTTGTCAAAGGTAGTTTCAAAGATGATGTTGACTAAACTTCTATTATCTACTAACATTCTTTTTAGGCCATTGCCGGCCACGAAAACCCTTACCCCTAGGGCGTCACAGTGTGGATAATGCACACCTATTGCGTCCTCTTAAGTGAATGTGATTGGCGGGATTGCTTTTCCGATAGCGGGCCGATTAACTATGAAACTTGTCATAGGAGAACCCGCCGCTTCTCTAGCATAATTACTTTGCTTGTTTCTGGATTCTCCCCCACATGTGGATCTCCTATGATTGTATCAACTTTCTTGATGGGCTCCTGGCCATCATTTGGTGGGGGCTTTGTCTTTGCCTTTGACCTTCTCTGGGTCTCTCCATGTTGTTCTCTCTTTTTCTTGGGGATCATTCTTGTTGAGGTGCCTCGGGTCAATGTTCATAGACTATTGGACTTGTCTAGGAGGAGCATCTCTTCAGAGATGACTTCCTCTTCCTTGATTCGTATTTTGGGAATGTCTTGATATGTATTCCTGTGATGGCTATATGATTGGTGGAATGTACAATAACCTGGTGCCTCGTTCCCATTTCTAGATTTGGCACCTCAACCCTTCCCTTTCCCTTCTGCAGGTGTATCCGGTAGGGTTGCCACTGATTCATTTCAGCATTAGGGTTTACTTTCTCATAGGCCAAAGTAAATACCTTATTGAGTGTTGCTGCAGCTAGTTCCTGTCCATGATTCAAGGGTGCCTGATTGTCCATCAAATGGGAAGTGGGACCTCTTCCTCTTTTCATTTAAAGTGGAGGAAGCCCTAGCTTTCCATGTTTCTATGGTCTCTCAATTCGTCATTGAGGATTTCTGCCTTATCATTTCCATAGAGTGCCATAGGTGATCGAATCTTTGTTTTGCACGTCTCTCCAAAAGAGAGATTTCATGTCCAGGCCTCCTCTTAAGGTAGTCAAGGCTTCTCTATCAGTGACTTGAACACACTAGGTCATTTCGTTAGTGAAATGGGACAAGAAACATTTCAATATCTCACCATGTTGTTGTCGCATATCTTGCAACCGTTGAATGTGCCTTTCACCCTCTTTGCTGGAAACGGAGCATTTTAAGAACATTTCCTTGAGGTCCGGCCAGCTCCAGATGCTATCTTCTAGCAACCTGGTATACCAGATTTCAACCCCTCCACTTAGAGTTAAATGGCAGGCTCTACTCTTCATGGCTGGGGTGACCCCTTTCAAATTCATATGAGTTTTGAAGCTATTGATGTGCTTCACGGGGTTACCTCTCCCATTATACTTGGGAATTTTAGGGAGCGTGAAGTGGTTTAGCATTGGGCATCTTTAATGGCTTGTGAGAATGGTGAATGATCGTCGTCGTCATCTAGGTCGGAAGACCTCTAAGGTTCATCAGAATCCTCGTCCTCCCTTTGGACGGTTGGGAGAGGTGGTTGTGAGGGTCCCACTTCACTTCGGTCTGGTCCCTTCTCTCACGCCTATTTCTAAATGGAGGTATCCGAGGCTCTTCACGGTACTCTGGCTCTTGTCCTTCGTTCCGAGGAGGCTCATGTTGCCTATTACTAGGTACAGGATGAGAGAGATGAGCCTGCCTATTTCCAGGCATTGATGGCGAAGGAGCCTACCTATTCTTTGGCATGTCTGGGCTTATTCTATCAAAAACATTTATTGACCTTTGAGGTTGATCTTCTGGCTTATAATTTGGAGGAAAGTTGTATGGAGCTTCATGAGGTCGTTCTGAGGCGTAATTGGTTGATGTATCAACCTCAACTTCCCTTTCATGAGTGCTTCCACCCTAGTGTGATGATGTCCCGCTATTTGGCTTTGGACTTCCTTTTCCTCATCATAGTATTCATGAGGGTTTTGAAATTCATTTTCAGGGGCAACATATGGAGGAACGTAGTACCCTTCTCGGCCTTGCATGCTCATTAACATTTCAAGCATGGCCATATTTTGCTGGGTTATACTTTTCATGTTGGCAGCCATTGCGGCCATTTCTCTGGTAAGCCTAGCCACCACTTGCCCCCGCCTTCAGACCCACCCCGCCTGTGTTGTGGGGTCGTTGGCGAGCAGCTGGAGCAGCTTGTGAGGTTTTCCTTCTTCAGGGTATTCCGTTGTCCCACTCTCATCACCGATTGGATTCATTTTCCATAAACACCGCACTCAATAAGTTTTCCTTTCTTCAAGGATTGAATAAGTATCAGATTTTAGGTTCTCAGGTGGTTCTTTCTTCAAGAACTCTCCTTTTTAAAGGATAAGAAACTTCTTTCCCAAAATATTTTTAGCAATCTTTCTCTCACATGTATTTTTGTGGTTTAATGTAGGATATTCCATAGACATCGCCAATCTATTGACCCCTAAAATGAGCCAACAGATATCGAGCCCACTCACACCAAGTCAAGCATGATTTCGGCGCGTTTCTACAGAAAATTGGCAGTAGTAAGGTGGAAACAGACGCGGGAGGTACTGGCGGCGATAGACAAAAATGTTCAAACTCCGACTGGTGGAACAGAGGCAATCGTACTAACAACGATCGCCGAATAAAAACCCAAACTAATCTGTGTAATAACGAACCAGAATATATAGAAGGATAGATGAAATGTTAGTATATTTCCTTCAAGAGTTCAAGTCTATATTTCGAATATATGATTGTCAATTTTTCAATCAATTATCCAATCCCCGTTAATATTACAAGAAGACCTTATTTATACTACATTGGCCTATGTGGTGTCCATTGATCAGATCCACGTGGCCTTATCTTCCTAATTGGGACATTACATCATTGTCTATTTATACAATTAATACTTTGATAAGGGGTCAGCCACCCAATATAATAGGTTTAAATACTGACAATTTTATTACAAACGTTACATCAATTATGTCAGAGAGATCTTCAAATCTTCTATGAGAAATAGCACCAGTTTGACGAGCCTCGGAAGAGCTGATAGCCTCGGAGGGACCTCAGAAGTAGTTCCTTAAGCGGAAGGCCTCGACTCTTTCTATTTTCTTAGGCAGCTTTGTCCTTAAGGTAGTGCCTCATCTTGGACTTCGTCCTTGTAGTATAAGGACCTCGGTCTGGCTGTATAAGGACATCGACCTATAAACCTTCTTCGTGTTTTAGCTCCAGGGGTCTTCGTTTGACTTTCTTGTTGACTTTTCTACCTACATGGCTTTGTTACGTGGCATAAACTTTCTGAGCCACAGAGGCGAGGAGTAACAACAAGCATTAAATGTAGTTGTTTTGACCTTTACTTTAACAAAAATAAAAATTATAGAATATGATTAAAATGAGTCTAAAATACAAAATATTATTGAGAAAAAGAAAAGATTGTACGAATAAATTTTATCACACAAAACCATACCCAAAAAAAATTAATAATTCTAGTTAGTAACAAAGAAAAAAATAACGATATTTTATGACATAATGTTGTTTTAATTTTAAAAAAAATTAACATTCTTTCAAATTGAACAAAATAAAGTAGTTTCATACTGCACGATGTAAGTAAGATGTTCAAAACAACTCGTGTTACACTATCAATTATCATGCAAAATAAAATCAATCCCATCTACAAAATCTTATTCTATTTTGTACTCCATTCCTAATCTATTTTCATTTGTTCTTTATAGTGTTGGGAGTCACCAGAGAAAGTAGATATATGGATGATCTGTGTGATAGGAATGTAAAATGCATATCTTTTCTCCTTATTTTATGTGCTAGTATGATTATTTTGTACAAAAATGTACTCATAAAGGTCATATTTTGATATAGGTGGCAATTCTATGGATATAGCCTAATTTGGAAGAAATAAGCAATCAAGGACAAAAATGAAAGAAAACGAA
>CAIGRK010004502.1:0-14464 GCA_903798315.1 Fraxinus greggii | reverse complement strand
ACGAAAATGTTATCATTATCAAAATCAACATTTATCACTCTATTGATACTTTATTTGGCTCAAATAAGATAGGAATTAAAACCTAGTTCATTTTAGTCATCTTTTTTTCTTCAAAATATTAAAAATATAGTATATAAAACAAATAAAATTTCATTCTAAAATTTTCGGGGCATTACAGCTAAACTACGCCACCCCTGAGAAGAAACTTCTAGCTATAGTTTATGCTTTTGATAAATTCGATCTTATCTTTTTGGATCAAAGGTAATAGTCTACACCGAACATGTAGCTTTGAAGTATCTGATGGCAAAGAAGGATGCAAAACCAAGATTGATCAGATGGGTACTATTCCTACAAGAATTTGATTTAGAGATGAGAGACAAAAAGGGAAGTGAAAACGTAGTAGTGAATCATTTATCCCAACTTGAGCATGAAGAGCAGAAAGAATCTGTGGATATGAATGAGATCTTTCCAGATAAATAGATTTTTAATGTGGATGATGCACCATAGTATGCAAATATTGTGAATTATTTGGCCAAATCCATCATTCCACTAGACTATTCAAGCCATCAAGAGAAGAAATTCTTTTCTGAATTGAAGTACTATTTTTGGGATGATCCTATTCCATACAGACAGGATCTAAATCAGATTATTAGACGGTGTGTTCCTAAAGAAGAGGTTCCTCAGATACTTGAGCAGTGTCATTGATCTTCCTATGCTGGACACTTTGATGCTTTAAAGAAAGCTGTAAAAATCCTACAGTATGGGTTCTATTGGCTTTCAATATTTAGAGATGCTTACATTTTTGTGAAGAGGTGTGATAGATGCATGTGCACAAGAAATATCCTTAGAAGAAATTAGATGCCTTTAAACAATATTCTTGAGGTGGAGTTGTTTGATGTGTACGGAATTGACTTCATGTGACCATTCCCCCTTGTTCTCAAATCAATATACTCTTGTTGCAGTTGACAATGTCTCTAAATGGGTGGAATCAGTTGCATTACCAAGCAACGATGCCCTGGTCAATATCTGATGCTTTTACTTGAGTGTTTATCAATGTTGAACTTGTTTACTTGACCACATAGTCATTATTGAGTTGTGATTTATATTAGAATATGACTTGATTATGTTGATTTAATTGTTGGTGTTGTTAACCTAGGCTTGAGTTGAATCCCTAAATCCTTTATATAGAAACCAAATTGCTAAAAAGTAGTTTGGGGTGAGAAGGTTTGTGCTTGTGTTCATAGAAGTTTGATGGTTTAAAGTTCTCGAATCTCGCTGTTGATTGAATGAGCTGTGTTAAGGAGTCTAAAATAGGCACGACCACTTTAAAAATTGGAATCGTATACAAAAAATGTGATACATCTTATACTTTTTTTGTAACATTTATGATTCGAATGATTAAGCCTATTAGGGTATCTAAAACCTGGTGCCCTATGATCATCTGATTTGGGAGTCATCAGCTTAAAGCTGACTCAAAATATATTCATAGCGAAAGGAAAAAAAAAGAATTTAGATTATCAAAAGTGAAAGGTGCCTGGTAAGGATTTTCCAGTATGAATTCTAGAGATTGGCAATATGACTTTGAGAAATACTTACAATCTTCTTTCTAGGTTTACAAGTATCTAAGTCTGACCATTTGTGTGGGAAAATGACTTTTAATGATTTTGGGAACTCTCGTGTTAGAAATTCATCAAGATTGGAGAGAAAAGCATAAGGAGTGATTTTACATGAGAGAAGTGAGGAAAAACTGACCATAAGAGGATTGTGATTATGAGTAGATCAACAATACTTGATTGTTTGTGTTCTAGTATGAGTGTATGTTCAATGTTGGCTAATATTACACACACATAATAAGTTGAGCATTGAATAAGTAAAAATTTATTATTGATATTATTTTGATCTCTCTAAAGTGTTACTTAAATTCGAACATGAAGTATATGGGAAACAGTTCAACATTGAATCTGTTATTTGTGATTTGTTTTAGCTAGCAATATGTTTTAAACCTAAGTTTTATTTTACTGTGTTCGAGGATGATCAAATTTCTTAGTTTGGGGGTGTAGTGCACTTATCTAGGTCATATTACGAGGGTTTTATACTGTCAAATTATTAATTTCTACTTAACTTTGTTTAATTTTCTTTTGTTTTTATTTATGGACTCATTTGAAGTAATTGGAAAGTGAAGCAATTGGCCATTTGATGGAAGTTTGGGGAATAATTCCACACTTTGAAAATTGGAGGATTTAAATTGAAATAAAAAAGGACATGGGCTGTATAAAGACATGGGCCTGAGGACTAAAATGAATACCTAAAATATTGGTGGTCATTGGAGCAAATTACAAATTGATATGACTGGGAAATCAACGGAATTAATTACTTGCTTGAGTAAATTAAACTACTTTAGACTTCTTTGATTGGGTGGAATTTGAAGGCCATAGGAATTCCCATTAATGAAGCTGGGAATTGTACTCTTAGTGAGAGGAGAAAAGGGTCTCCCAAAAAAAATGTAGTCGGCAGGGATAACAAGGATAGGAAGGCTGCTGCTTGTTGAAATTCTAATGGGAATAAACTAACAGGCGGCTGAGTGGACTATATATATATATATAATCATGCTATATGTATATTTTATTTGATAGTGTGCCCCATGTTGACACATGATTGAATAATTTTTAAAAAACACAATTTCCGTCGAACAATATTTGAATTCCTATACAACGTCAACAAAGATGTATATTGTAGAATGTACACTTAGCATAATTTTTTATATAAAAGAAAAACAATGGAAAAGAAGACAGAATATACATGCATATAGAGAGACGCATACATTGGGTGGCTGCCGGAGGAAAAATACACGTAGAATTAGGACGGCAGAAGACAGAATTTACGGCCTAATATTGGGAAAAAGACGGCAGCTTCAATTTGGATATTAATAGCATCCACTCAATTTTTGGTGAGGTCGTTCCACTTTTATTTGTTTAATTTCGACATTATAATATGCTAGATTGTTTTAATGCTAGCATTCTCCAAGAACCTTGTATCATGAATATTTAACTCATGGTTTTATTTTACCTTTTACGTTCAAATCACATTTTCAATTACTGAATGATTGACACGAATTTATTTTTTTATATAATTACTTAATCACTAATTGTATGAATATTGTGGCTTATTTTACCCTCAAAAGATGGAAAATAAGTTGACATAATGTCAATAGTCTAGAATCCGATAGAAAATAGAAATATGCCGCTATACTTTACGTGATCTTTAAGTATTCATAAATTTTTAATACTTTTTTCTACGATTGCATCCGCCATAAAAATATAGTCGGGTTACATGCAAGAATTTGTTTAATTCTATTTAAGAGAGATTGTTAAACAAATTAGAAATATTGATCTTCATAATTGGATCGTATTGCCAAACTGAAAGATTCAGGATTAAAGGAGATTTATATAAGGGAATTCGGGATCTTAGTACACTTTTCATAATCATATTTTTATAAACCTTTCATTTAATTATAATTTTATATTTATTTTAGTTAAATTAAGTCTTGTATTCATAAGTAGATTATTTAATTTATAAGAAACATAACAAATTTTCATAGTTTCGCTTTAGGTTAAGTTAAATCAAATTTAAACTAGTACAATATTTACGGGAATGATATTTGGATTTAAAAAAATTTATTTTTACTACTTATTAACGAATCGTGCATTTGTAGTATTTTGATCCAAGAATATTTCGTGACAGAAAAACCTTTTTTACAAAAGTGTACCTGGTAATTGTCAGATCATACTAGTATATGACTAGCTACTAGATTGCTCTGTTGTAACCAAGACATTTCGAGAGAAGTGCGTGTACCTGATCATCGTGTGTACTTTCGGATTGCTGGTCAGTGTGCGGAAAAAATAATTTAAAAATACTCACAAAAAAGATCCACCTTAGTAAAAGTCAAATCATACGTAGCTGAATTGAACCGAAAAATTGAAGAAACTCCAATGTGAACAAAACACTTTGAGAAACGTAATTGCACCTGATAATCCTGATCATAAGTATATAAGACAATGGCAAACTAATAGGTTGCTTACCTGTAACTGCAAAAATGGTTGGAAATTCAACTCGAAAAATAATGTTTTTCAGTGAGAGAAATTCGGTAAATGTGGAAGTACCTGAGATTCGCGTGCATTTTCAGATTGTTGACCAGTATGTGCAAGAATTTATTTCAAAATTCAAAAAGAAGATCCGTTTTGTTAAGCTAGTAACATGCTTAATCAAAAATTAAAAGTCAGATCATTCGTAACTAAGAATATACATGCTACATTATTGCTGAGTTGAACTTGAAAAATTGTAAGAAATCTCACTAGAGAATCTTGAGTGTTTATATAAGCAAAATTATTTGAAAAAAGGACGTTTGCCTCATAATTTTCATATCATACGTTGTTGAAACTCATGCACGCTACAAGATTGATGGGTTTTAACTTAAAAAATTGTTTGAAAAATCAAGATCCTACTTTTGCAGCAAGATCAGGAACTATGTCTACTGAGATTTTGCCCTTGTTTGAACCCCATTTTTATAAGAAAATCTATTTTTGAATAATAATTTTTTGAAAAATGTGTAGTTAAAAAAGAAAGAGAAGTTTTCGATTTACGTATAAAATTATTTTATGGGATAATGTGTTGTTAAAAATAAGGTTTGAAAAAATAGGGGCCAAACATAATAATCATACTGACATAGCATTTAGTCTATATAATGATTACCGGAAACAAATGCGTAAAATTTGTGTTTTGGAACCTCTAAGTTCCAAAGAGGTTAGTTCATTTGCTTCCATTAGAAGTGATGAGATTCTTAAACTCATCAAATCAATTGAAAACCCATAAATCTCACATAGAAGATTTTCTCGTCAACAAGTTCCATTATTGCAAGAGCAACATTCGGTAAAATATGCAAGGATAAAGACACACTGGTAAAACAACTTTACTTTATAGTGATATAGTCCCCGGTCTATTTGGTTAGGAAACATTTTGTTCATTAGTCTTTGATATGTAGCCCCTACATTTTTTAGCACAAACAACTTTACTTTATAGTGATATAGTCCCCAATCTATCACAAATATGGTATGTTCCTCGTCAGGCCTATACAGAGGGTCTGATTGTATCTTGAATATACACTATGAAGCTTAACAGCTTGTGTCCCACAATTGCATCCACCAGCTGATCAATTATGGGGAGCGAAAAACAGTGTTTAGGACAAGCTTTATTCAAGTCCGTAAAATCTTTTCCATTTTTATTGCTTTTTAGTAATAGGACTGGATTACATACCCAAACTTGATATCGATCTTCGTGGATAAATCAATTCTCTAGTAGCTTATCCATCTCGCTTTTTAGTGCCTCGTTTTATACGGTACTTATTGACCTGCGCCTGTGTATCTTAGGATTGATCTTAGAGTTGAGCTATAATGCATGATAGGCAACATTGGGGTCAATTCTTTTCATGTTTGCATGTTCCAGGAAAACGCATCTAGGTTCGTGGCTAAAACGATTTTTAGCAAGCCTTTCATTTGTTCGCTTAGCTCCTTGCCGATTTTTAGATTTTTACTTGAATCTTTTGAGCTAACGAAAAAAGCTTTCTAAATCTTCAAATGTTGCCACTTCTGATGTGCACTAAGTTATGCGAGGGTCGATAGAGTCATCAATTTGGCAACGATATTCTTAGCAGTTTTAGGCCTCATTTTTTGTTGCTTTTACTGTTTTTCTTTGATTGTACTTTAATAACATTTTGCCTTTAATCATGAAATACCTTACATGCGAATGATTGAGGGAGATGACTATGTTCGCTTGCTTTAGGACAGATTGTCCAAGAATTTCGTCATATGCAGATTTACCCTTGGCGATATCAACATTTATATATCCTTGGTATACCTGGGCTCCTTGCCTACTTTCACTAAAAGAGTGGCGTATCCCCGAAGGACCAAGCCTCCACTGGTAAAGTGGTGAGGATCTGACACATGGATCCAAGGGTTACTTTTTTGCATTCGGTCAAATGCTTCATCCTATAGCACTATTTCATGCTTTCTTTGTCCAAAAGTATGCTGTGAAAACATTCACATGCTATTTCTGCTTGGATCATGAATACTTCATTTTCAATTCTTGAAATTTTAATTTTAGGTTTAATTGATGTAATTGAATAGGTTAAGGACTACGTATTACCTATAAGCTTACCTTTTCCAAGATATTTACCTTCCAAGCTTTGTATCTCTGAGCATAGAGTAGCACATTTCGTTGTTAGTGCTTTCATATCTTCGTTTATCTTTTGGATAGTCTTTGCTGCCAAATTTACTCATGCATTAGTTTGAACACCGCTGATCCTTGGATTCACATTCTCTGGAGCTTCAATTGATGCTTGATTTTTCCTAGTTTGTTTCATGTATTTCTCAGAAAGAACGTGAAAATTTGTGCTCTACTTTATTCTCACAAATGGTGCTAATTTATTGATGATAGAAATCTGATCATCAAATCCTACTCACCTAGCTATAAATTTCACTTCGTAAACTCACTAGTTTTTCCTCCAAACTTTGGGATTGGGTCATTTTGAAAGAACAGATGGTGGTTCTTTGTTGCTTATAACAGATTTGGTTAAAAGTCACGCTATATTTTTTGGCCCATGTGTTTTCCTTGCCAATCTGGAGATAGCCCGGATGGAATGAAAGGTTCGTCTATTTAGAGCGTACTTCTTAGGCCTTCATTCCCTTCGCAAGCTGCCTTTTCTTCCCGAAGTGGGTCAAAGTTCGCAGTTTACATTTCTCAATTTAACAGTTATCATCGCCCAATTCCTTATGGACACATTGACATGGATCCATCTCAGCCACTTCTATAATGAATGAAAAGGTTATCATCACCCAATTCCCCATGGCCACACTAACTTAGATCCATTTCAACCACTGCGGAAGCTCCACAATGTGATGCCTTCAACGTAGCTGTAGCACCATAAGTTGCATGTCAAGGCCTCAACCTTGATGATACAAGGTTGTATTCTCATCACGTAGTAATGCCTCGATTAAATATCAACAAGAGCATTGTTCTATCCTTTCGAAGTCATATGGATAGAATCATTTAAAGTTATGATATCAAATGGTCTTGAACGACAACATAAACAAAAAAATAAAGAAAAATTGGAATAAATTCCAAGGTCATATATTAATCAAATAAACTACTCCCCAACAATGATCGCAACAAAAATAAAAGAGCACAATTCACGAGAAACAAAAA
This sequence comes from Fraxinus greggii, assembly GCA_903798315.1. Classification (NCBI taxonomy): domain Eukaryota; kingdom Viridiplantae; phylum Streptophyta; class Magnoliopsida; order Lamiales; family Oleaceae; genus Fraxinus; species Fraxinus greggii. The sequence goes on along the minus strand of CAIGRK010004502.1, from coordinate 7,207 downwards.
TTAAAGATGGTGTTGGAGTCCAAGTCGCAACTCTTTGTTGATTTCCTAGAGCCATATAACTTGTGCAATGTAGATACAAGTTTTGTGGACACAAGACTATTGGTTGCATGACCTCCAAAACTTTTTGATTTAGTGCATCTTTCCTATTGCAATTATGGGAGGTTTTTATCATTTTGTTATTTTTTTTGAGATTGTTAGAGAACAAAGACCCGAATCCTATTTCGCCCAACCCAAAAAACTCGCGGTGCAATTTACATGGTGAAAGAAAAATTAGGAAAAACATTTGGGGCCTATGGTGTGGTCTGCCCGATCCCATAGGCATAATGTATTTTTGGGGTTTCATTATATGATCATTCGGAATAGCCGCACTTCTTGTGATCATCTTTGATATGTAAGATTTCTCCACAACTACCCGTATTTTTTTTTTTAGGTCTTGGGTTTTCATGTAAATCTTATATTCTTGTTATTATTTTATATATTTATATTCTCCTTTTTTCATAACAAATTGGTATTAGAGCGATATTTTATTTTCAGAAATGGCAACTATAAAATATAATATTTCACTTTTGGATAGCTACACCATGTTTTTTTTTAATGGCCATTAAACATGCAAGCTCTGCTAGCACAAATGGACTCGGATGATTCCTGTTAGGGATTGATAAAGTGCCTTCATCTTGGATGCATGAGGAAAAAACATAAGGATCGAAAGCTTTATCTCAAATTCATCTTCATCTATCAAGTCAAATACTACAGGATGTTCAAAAGGTGAAAATCATAGCTGTGTTGTGGTTGAAGTTAGAGTAGTTATGCATGACGAAAAGTCTTACCAATAATTTGCATCTGAAGTGGCAAATGTATTCTTGTTGCAAGACAGAATGTGCATCTATAGAAGACTACTTTACCATCTTTATGATAATTGTCTTTGATCTGGAGACCGTGGAGGTTGAGCATGATGAAGAAGCTTCAGGTTGATTTTGTTGTGTTTGCTGCCCTATTCATATATGAATTTCAAAGATATTATTTTATATAGTCATTACACTTTTATCATGAATAAAGTATATGAAGCTTTGTTCTCCAAAGAGAAGATGAAACAGCTTGTGGTTGGATTTGAGGCTCAGATGAAGGGCCTTATTGTTCGTGGGAGGACACATGAGAAGAATTTTGGTGGTGATGTGAGTGGCAGAGACAAAATTTGTAATTATTACAAGAAAATGAGTACATCAAATATGACTACTATAAGTTACAAAATAAGAATAAAAAAGTTGCTACTAACTGGAAGGATAACAACAGAAAATCCCGGTAAAGCCAGTGTTGCAGAAGATGGCCACAATGAATGAAAACTTCTACTTATTTCTAATGGCGGCTCCAAACCTTGTAAGTTTTAGATTCTTGATTTAGCTTCCACATTGTATATGTTTCCCAGTCAAGACTTGTTTCAACATATGAAAAAGCTTCCAAAGTTGTTGTGATAATGGGAAATAATACATCTTGTAAGATACTTGGTATTGGAATGTTTAGAATTAAAATATTTGATGGGTCTGTCAAGATATTCGGTAATGTAAGACATGTTCCATACTTGAATAAAAATCTTATCTCTTTAAGTACTCTTAACTAAAAAGGGTACAAGTACACTAGTAAGATGAAATCCTAAAGGTTAACAAAGGTATCCTCATTGTGATGAGAGGGCAGAGAAAGTCTGTCCAATTATATGTATTTCCAGGTTCTACGTTCATAAGTGATGTAGCCGTTACTACTTTTTTCTTGTCAGATGATGATGTTACTAGATTTTTGTATATCCGTTTTGGGCATATGAGTGAGAATAGGATGGCTAAACTGAGCAAGAAAGGACTTCATGATGGACAAAATACAAGTAAATTGAAGTTATGTGAGCACTGCATTTTTATAAACCAGAAGAGAGTTAGATTCACTAAATACATTCATAACACGAAGAGAATACTTGATTACATACATCCTGATCTCTGAGGACCATCTAGGGTGTCTTCTCAAGGAGATGTTTACTATATACTGACTATTATTGATGGTTTTTCTAGAAGATATTCTTTTTAAATTAAAAGGGTGATGTGTTTGCTATATTCAAGGAGTGGAAGACTATGATTAAAAAAGAGACATAGAAACATGCGTCTCCGTACTGATAATGGTTTGGAGTTTTTTTCAAATGAGATCAATGTATTTGTAAGTGAGAAGGAATTTTGAGGTACTTGATGGAGGCCGTCAAAGGAAACAAAGTCCGTAAGATCACAATAGTGAGGCACATCTTACAAGAAGTAAGAAGAAGGATACAACCCCAAGCTATATATACTGTAAGAATGTTTAATTTTTTGCAAATTTATCTGTTTAAATTTATTTATACAAGTATGATTTACTGGATTCACATGTCTATACATAAAATTCTGAAATCTCCCTACTTCCGCACCCAGCTTCGAAAATGTAAGACTCTACAGCAAAACTGTGTTATAGAGTGGATAAACAAGACTTTGATGGAGAAAATCCGTTGTATGCTCTTGAATTCTGGTTTACCTACGTCATTTTGGATGAAGCTTTTCTCCTATTTTCTTATTAATTTCTCACTCTCAACTATCATTGATTAAAAGACTGCAAAAGAGGTATGGTCTGGTACTCGTACTAGTTATTCTGATTTGAAGATACTTAGACTTCTTGCGTACACTCGTGCTGATAATGGAAAATTGATCTAGAAAGTGTTTATTTCTAGGCTATAAGTTCGGTGTTGAGGGGATATAAGCTATGGTGTCCAAAAACAAGTAAAGTTATAATTGGTAGAGATGTTATCTTTAATGGAAGTGCAATGATGCATGACTTACTTTCTAAAGATTTTATGGATGCAAATCAGTACAAATTAAACATACAAATGAAGTTTGAGATCAGGTTAGTGCTTATATTAGAATCTACATTTCAGTCTAACGTATAAGAAAAGGATAGTGTTGCTTTGTCACCATCACCAGTGCCATCACATTATTCTATTGCTAAAGACATACCCAGAAGAGATATTAGACCTCCACAGAGGAATGGTGAGGTTGGTTTGGTTGTCTATGCTGTTGATGGTATTGATTTCAGTGGAAAACCTTCTACTTACTCAAATGCGGGTAGTTGTGATTATTCTGGTAGATGGATGATTGTCATGCAAAAGGAGATGAAATCACTTCATAAGAATAACACATAAGATTTAGTAAGATTATCTAAAGATAAAAATGTTATTCATTGTAAATGGGAATTCAAAATGAAAGAAGGTACACAAGGAGTTGAAGAAGTTAGGTATATGGCAAGACTAGTTGCAAAGGGCTACAGTTGGGTTCCAAGTATAGACTTCACAAATATGTTTTCTCCGATTGTAAAACATAGTTCGATTCGAGCTTTGTTTGGTATCGTGGCCATGCATGATTTCACCCTTGAGGAGTTGGACGTGAAAACGGCAGTCTTACATTGAGAACTTGATGAAGACATCCACATGCAAAAGTCAAAGGGTTTTTATAGTTATAGGAAAAGAGAATTGTGTGCTTATTGAAAAATGTCTATTTATGGCCTGAAACATTAGCCCAAACAGTGGTATAAAAGGTTTGACTTATTTGTGACTACTCATTACTTCAAAAGAAGCAGTTATGACAGTTTGTATATGTAAAGAAGAATGATGATGGGTCATTCACATACCTACTCTTATATGCTAATGATATGTTGATAACAGTAAGTAATTTGAGATGAAAAACCTATGAACAGCAAAGAAGATACTTAGAATCTACCTAAGTCCAAAAGGATATATTGAGAAATTTCTTTACAAGATCAATAAGCATAATGGCAAACACAATGAGATGATGAGGTTGATTATATATCATGAGTTCCATATTCAATTACAGTGGGATCTCTCATGTATGTTATGATTTGTTCATGTCCAGATTCGTCATTTGCATTGTTGTTAGTGGAGTCAGTAAATACATGGCAAATCCTAATAAAGAAAATTGGAAAGCATTTTAGTTGATTTTCAACTATTGTGTGACTCTACTTATGTTTGTTTTCATTTTTGGAGAACAATAGATGAAGTTATTAGATATGTTGATTCTGATTTTGTTGGAGATCTTAATAAGAGAAGATTTCTTATATGGTATGTATTTACTATTAATAGTTGTCTATCACTTGGAAAGCTACTTTACACACTATAGTTGCATTGTTTACTATCGAGGTTAAGTATATGACTAGTACAAAGCTTATAAAGAAGTTATTTGATTAAAGGGATTGTTTAGTGAATTAAGTAAAGACTTGTAGATTACTACAGTCTTTTGTGATAGTCAAAGTTTTATTTTCCTTACATAGATTAGATGTTTCATGAAAGGACGAAGCACATTGATATATGGTAACATTTTATGCGTGATATTATTACTCGTGGTGATATTGTACTGAGCAAAGTTGGTACCCCCAGGATAATCTAGTTGATTGATGACCAAGTCACTTCCTTTAGCCAAGTTTGAGCATTGCTTGGACTTGGATGGTATTTGTTGCAGAGCTTACCCTTAAAGATTTCTTGTGGAAGAGGTTGAGTATTTCTTGTTGAGGAGTGAAGTTTTATTCCATGCATTGGAATTCATGTTAAAATGGAGATTGTTAGAGACGATGACCCGAATTCTGTTTGGCTTAATCAGAAAAGCTCGCAGGATAATCTAGTTGATAGATGACCAAGTCACTTCCTTTAGCCAAGTTTGAGCATTGCTTAGACATGGATGGTATTTGTTGCAGAGTTTACCCTTGAAGGTTTCTTGTCGAAGAGGTTGAGTATTTCTTGTTGAGAGTGAAGTTTTATTCCATGCATTGGAATTCATGTTAAAATGCAGATTGTTAGAGACGATGACCCGAATTCTGTTTGGCTTAACTAGAAAAGCTCGCGTACGATATGTGTGTTGAAGCCAAAATTATGAGAATCCTCTGGGGTTTATGGTTGTAGCGAGAGGATCAAGTCGAGAGGCCCGATCTCGTATATATGATGTATTTTAGGGTTTCATTTTATGATCATTCAGAGTAGCTATACCACTTGTACTCATCTTTGATATAGCGAATTGTTCCTTCTCTACCCGTGGTTTCTTTTTTTTTTTTAAGTAAATTTTGTTTTCTTGTTCTTATTTTATATACTATCTATTCTCACTTTTTTGTAACAGATTTTTTACACTATTCTTGGTTATATCTTATTCATGCTCATGTTGGCTTACTCGAGATTTATTCCGACTTTGCTAAAATGGTTGGAACACAATTTGAAGTAAAAACGTGATTCTTGGAACCGAAAATGCTTTGAATAAAGAGAATACCATCTCATATTTCTTATAAAAAATGCTATTCTTCGAGATTCTTGTGCTGGAACCTGTCGACAAAATGAATATGGACACATCTTAGACATTTCGTGCCTTTCTCATTTATTTTCAATGCCCTCAACGTTTTTGAGAAGTAGCTATACTCGTTTTATACACTGTTAATCATGTTTCCTCTTCAATCGTCGACAACCACACTCCTGATGAATGTCCTTGTGATATTATTCTTACAATATTCTTTACTGAATCAATTTCATTATATTAAATTTAAAGCAAAGACCTTAAGACTTATTATTTTCCTTTCCCTTTTCCACTTATTTTCTTTTCCAAAGCTTTCATTTTCCCTTGTATTTAATATTTGAATTTCTTCCGTCAATTTACGCATGCCTTTTCCTTCATTCTTGTGTTTTGAGTGTAGTGCTTCCCCCTGTAGTAGCCGGAATATNATTCTTACAATATTCTTTACTGAATCAATTTCATTATATTAAATTTAAAGCAAAGACCTTAAGACTTATTATTTTCCTTTCCCTTTTCCACTTATTTTCTTTTCCAAAGCTTTCATTTTCCCTTGTATTTAATATTTGAATTTCTTCCGTCAATTTACGCATGCCTTTTCCTTCATTCTTGTGTTTTGAGTGTAGTGCTTCCCCCTGTAGTAGCCGGAATATCGATTTTATTTCCTTCATTTGCACAAGCTTTTTCCTTTCTTTTGTAGCTGGAACATAGAACTTCACCTTATTGTAGCCCCAATTTTCTTCCTTTTTTTTTCATTCAATTTGAGTCAACCTAACATAATTTATTACTCGCAAGAGTTTTGGCTTCTAAAAGTAGGTTTAAAAACATTATTATTCACTTAATGACTAATATAATTGTATGTTATTTATCGATTTTCATTTTGTTCCAGCGCGTTAATTGAAATTTGCTTCTTTCTAACAAAATGTTTTACATGACAATTGACAATACAAAGTTGTATCATTGTGCAAGTATTTTAGTCACACCTTCCGATAAAAAAGTTCATGAATTTTAACCTACTTACATAATTGAAATAAAAAGTTAAGATCACTGAAGAGTTTGAATCGATCACAAATGTGAAATTACTTCATCATTGAGAGGGTGTTTGGTGAGGATTAAAATTAGATTTTTAGTGGATTGTGATAGAAGTTTTTGAAATGTGTGGTTGAAAAGATGTAGGACCCATTTGTTGTCTAGGGTTTTCCTTCCCAAATTATTAGGAGGGTGTTTGGTGTAGATTAAAATCAGATTTTAAGTATATTGTGATAGAAATTTTTGAAATGTGTGGTTGAAAAGATGTAGGACCCATGAAAGATGTTGTTAATATTTATTGTTTGACTTTGATTTAGATTAAAATCAGATTTTAATTCGATCGAAACATGCTCTGAATTATTATTGGCCTATCTTGTTACACGTGGCCCTGAAGACAAAAATATTAGGCAGACGCCAAGTCATTACGTTCACGTACATTAGTCTTAACTGGGCAGACGCCAAGTCGCTTTTTTGTAATTCCGAAATTATTAAGAAAATACTTGGTCAAAACCGACAGCTATAAATTAGAAAGATGACTAATAAAATCCAAATTCAAACGTTAACTCATGCTACATGGCTTTATATATGTGTGTTTCATCCTTAGCATTTAAAGCAACAAAAGAAAGAGAGTTTTTTTCTTGCATTAAAACCCTTCTTTCGTTCACATAGATGGATTTCACCTTTCTCTTCAGTTACTCTACTTTTGTTCTCTTTATGTCCCTGATCTTCATCTTCTTTATCAAATGGAAGAAATCCAAAGCTGATACAAAACTCCTAAAACTCCCACCTGATCCCAAACAGTTGCCCATAATTGGACTGTAAGGAAATTCAACATCACA
>CAIGRK010004447.1:0-18371 GCA_903798315.1 Fraxinus greggii | reverse complement strand
TGATCTTGATTCTCAATAATATACGCACAAATTTATTGACTTTTATTCTCTCTTCTTTTCTCTTTCTTTTATGACATTTAGTTCATTAATTAAACAAAAGAAATGGCGGAGCCGCGTGATGCATGGAAAAGGCAAAAAAAAAGAATCAAGTTGTAAACTTCAACACAATAAAGATATTCTAGCAATTATACAAAGAAAAGGAATATTTGTGAAAGGAAATTACACATGCTATTTAGTATTATTTGTGTTAAAATATCGATCTAGATGACATTAACGTTGTATTAAATGAGAGGTATAATTAAATTAATTACTTACTTTTATCTTTCGTTGATGTTATCACTTAGTATTATCTAAACTAGTATTGTAACAACGGTGTTGCTAGATACATCATTCCCAAAGGAAATATATGACAAATTTGACGAACTTCAAATTTCGTTCATGGCTACTTCAATTGAGGGAAGTAACTTTAGCAATTAAATACAAGGAAAATGAAGATTTGCAATTTGCAAAGGAAATAGAAGGAAAAAAAAAAGTTAAGGAAAAGTAACTTATCATAAAGATTGAGGACAAAGCTATAGCCAAGCACAATAAAATAGACGTACATAGGCCGGAAAAGAATTAGAGGGAGAGAGGAACAATCGAGCAGAGAAAAAACTAATAAAAAAAAAAAGGCAGGGCACGGGCACGGGCGCACATGTGGGCAGCGAGTTTCTTAGTTTTGTGTACAAATACGGGGACTCACGGTATAAAGTTCAAAGAAATTGACGTGGTGCTGAAAAATTGAGATGGGAGAAACTAGATAAAGACATGATACGCAAAAGTGTACAATGTGCATCGAGCGTTCTAGTTTTGTTTAGGGAGATGGTGGAAAGGCAGGAAAACTCTTGAATGTGAGATTTTCTAAGTTAGTAAAGTCACATTTGCTAAACCAAATTTAATTCGTGTTTTTCTCTTTTCGACTTGTTTTTATCTTTTCGATTTCACTATGTCCATCGCACGTTTAGTGCGATTTTTTTTTCAATAGTTCCTATAGAATCTGTTACGAGAAAATCCCGCAAGTGTACGGGTTCATTGTACAAGTAATGATTGTGATGAGTGAGTTATCGTCCCATGGGAAATAAAGTTCAATTTTAGTGTATTGGATATATTTAAATCCGCGAGTATAAGAAAATATGGTTAATTTTTCGTTAACTACGTTCTATANGCTAAACCAAATTTAATTCGTGTTTTTCTCTTTTCGACTTGTTTTTATCTTTTCGATTTCACTATGTCCATCGCACGTTTAGTGCGATTTTTTTTTCAATAGTTCCTATAGAATCTGTTACGAGAAAATCCCGCAAGTGTACGGGTTCATTGTACAAGTAATGATTGTGATGAGTGAGTTATCGTCCCATGGGAAATAAAGTTCAATTTTAGTGTATTGGATATATTTAAATCCGCGAGTATAAGAAAATATGGTTAATTTTTCGTTAACTACGTTCTATAACTACGAAAGTAATAAAAATTGGTTTTAAATCAAATATGGGTGAGTGTATTGAATTTCCGACTCCACTATTCAACTATTCGTTTCAATTCTCAACCATTGATAATCAATTCAATTCATGCAATTGTGAAGATCGATAATTCCACTTTTATTTACTATTCTTTCTCAATATATAATAAACATATATTTATCATGACACGATCATATTCCTAGTCCGCATTCATATAACAAACATGCATTGAAATTTAGAATTATCACACACGATCACACACTTCATTAATATTATTCCTAATATTTATTCTTCACGTGTTCCATAAACAGTGTGTACAAAATGCACTTATCGGAACCTATCACTAAAAACCAATAAGGCTAAGAAGAGCGAATTCATAGGCCCTTTTATTGCAAGTATAAGAGTTTTTTCCTTTTTGTTCAACGAAAATTACATTTTAGACTATATTTTTCGAAATACATATATGTGTTACGCTACAGGTCTAAGTTAATAATAATAATAATAATAATAATAATAATAATAATAATAATAATAATAATAATAAATGTGATTGTGTCTCATACGATCTAAACAATCTTATTTTTCTTTTTGAACATGAAGAAATAAAAAGTGGCAACATAACTTACAATTCAAATTTGGGATTGGATTGAAAATTAGGGCAAGTTCAAAGTTTGAGCTGGAGTTGTGGTGATAGACCGACACCAAGGTAGAGTTGTAGTGATAATCCAGTCAAATAGTCGTAAAGTTGTGGTGATGAAGTGATGCAAAAGATTTTTTATTTATTTATTTATTTATTTTTATTAGAGATCGTCAATGAAACGATTAAGACGGGTTTTCTGGTCAATAACAGGAAGACTGAAAATTGCAAAGTTATGTTTTTGATATTTAATTCATGTTAACTATAACTAATCGTGGAATGATGACACTTACCGATGTATTGGTGCAACAACTATTTTCACGACGTAATATGGATTTGGTGAAGAACATTGAGTCAAGTTAGAGATTACTGGAAATTTGACTCTAGCTATTTCAATAGAGATTTGATTTGAGTTAATTAATTAAAGAGGAATTACAAAAATGACCAATTCCATACTTGTCAATTAAAAAGTGTCTAAATTTGATAACTCTTACAAAAATGGCAACATTTGATACCAAATAATCTATTATACCCTCAATTAAAAATGAAGCAATTTTTTTTATTTTTTCAATTTATCACAAATTTCGAAAAGAGCAAGTAACGTCCATGGGAAGCTATATTAATGCAAGTTAATACCTAATTGATTCATTTGCTTTTATTATCTATTAGGTATTGATCAAGAATTTTGGAAAAAAATGAAGAGGGTGATGTAGAAAAGTCATTAACACTAAAAAATAATTATATTCTTTCAATTCATAAGAAATCAGATAATTTTATTTTGAAAAATTTAATCTCATCCAAATTTGCAGTTGAATAGGCTTTCCACAATTCTTAGTAGAAGATAATTTTTCTTTGAAATCTTGTTTTTGTTGATAATTTGTGTTTTATAGTTGTTATTCTTGATATTTCATAACGTTCTCGACATTTTAAAAGTTGTTATCGACATTTGGACTATATTTATCTTGACACTTGACATTCATTTGTTTAGAACGAAATTTAGTTCTGAACATGAGAGTTCTCTACATTTCATAATGTTCTTGACATTTTAAGTGTATTTCTGAACATTTCATAAATGTTTTATTTACCCACTTATAGGGAGTAATGAACATTTAATGCATGATTGACATGATACCTTTTAAAATAAGTAGTATATGTTATATGTCAAGTTATTATTGGTTAATGCAATATTTAATTATATAAATAATTTTGTCTTCATCGTTGAATTTAAAATTGTTAATGAGGGCACTTTTGTCTGTAAAATATTAAAATAAACATTTTTACAAATAACTATATAAAAGTGGATATTTTTTGCAATTTGCTCTTAGTTAAACGGAAGAAACGGTACAGCAGTATGACGTAGAAAACGAAATGAGTAACAAGCTGAGCACTTCAATTTGACGGAAGTAATTGAAGCAATTAAATACAAGGAAAGGAAAAGGAAGAGTCGCAAAAGGAAAGAAAAGATAAGAGGTTAGGCAAAGAACAGTAACTTATCGAAAAGATTGATGACCAAGCTGTGACTATAGTACCTGTTGACCTCATTTTATTTTATTTTTTTACGGGTACGTGACCAACGAATCTTGATTCCTCTCACGTTCACGTAAGCTTTACTTCGTATAATTGGACAAATTGTAAGTCGCACATGGCATTCTCCAATAGTGAGAGAGGTGACCGAGCACACTCTTACGGTTTAATCAGTCAATGTATAAGTGACTTAAAAGTGTGAGACATGTCAAAGACATGAGTCATAAAGTAAACAAAAAAAGGTCGGATCTGGAATATAGACTGACAATTTGACCTTTTAGGCTCCTGCTACAGAGTTATCCTTGAGGGAAGATTTGTACAAAAGATCTTATTGGAATAAGTGATGTAAGAAGATGCTTTCCATCAATTAGGAGGCCGATCGCCTTGGACTTCTTCATGCAGCAGACGTAGCACATCACCTCGACCTTAGAGGTTCGGCCCTCCATGGTACAATGAATAGTGATGCATCACCTAGGCTATGATCCCACCTCAATCGGGTGGGGATGGTGATATGAAATGTGAGCCTAATTGTCTTGCTAGTTGATTGCCACATATGGATGACTTAAAGCCTCATCGGAAGAGGCGTAATGGTACTAGGGAGACGGAAGAGGCGTAATCGTACAATCACAATGGAATATTGGTAAAAATAATAATAATAATAATAATAATAATAATAATAATAATACTAGGGAGAGTTGTTGTCAAGGAGAGATAAAAAATTTATGAAAACGAAAAGGCAGTGCATGCTTGTGTTGATTTTATATCTTGTAAGTATATGGATCGTAACAATAATAAAGTGGGCCTAACAATCCGGAAAATTCTATCCTCGATGACTACTGTTTAACTGTTGTTTAAATTATTCATAACTTCAATTCGATTGAAAGCAAATAGAAGTAGCTTGTCTTATTTTTATTTTTTTGTGATTCGTTTATTTTAAATATATGAAAAAAAATAAAAAGTGAAATTTTTATATATATAATGGTTTAAATGTTAAGATTCACGAGTTCACTATAGCTATCTCCTTAATCTCATTCATCAAAGTTTATAACAATTGATTATGTTTACCTGGTCAAATTCTTCTAACATATTCAATTCACCTTTCTCAAGTTCAAATTGATTATAGTTAACTAAGTTAATTTATATCTTTATATGAATCTAAGTACACTTTAGTTAAATGCATTAGTTTTCTAAGAATCTATGTGAGGACCACATAAACAGACAAGGAATCTTTACGCTTTTATACTAGTTTCCAACTTTTACAAATAATTCACCTCTAGTCATAACTATCACTCACAAAATTAATGAATTAATAACTAATTAATTTAGTCATTATGAATAGAAGTAAAAACAATTAACAAAATCAATTGAAGATTTAAAACTTTTTAACTAAAACAAAGGTTCAAAACTAAGCTACAATAATTCATCATAACTAATTACTTAATTATGCATCATGGAAGAATAATAAATCAAGATTGAATTAAAGTATATCACCGGATTTTAAGGAAGAAAGCGAAAAAAAAAAAAAGATAAAGATCTTGCATCAAAATTCTGCCTTTTTCTTGTAGAATCTTGAAATCTTAGAGCCTGTTCTCTTTACTGTTTTCACGCCATTTTTTATTTTCAATTTTCGAACACACTGAAAACATTTTTATTTACTTATTTTCAGAAATGAATTTTAAAAAATGAGTTTAAAATTTACAAAGAAAATGAAAAACGCCAACAAGTCGTTTTGACTGTTTTCAGTTAAAACCAAAACTTCAAAACGCGGAAAACAACCAAATTATGCCAATAGCGGGATGACTTAGATGGGAGAGTCATGGATTTTCTAAAGGTTACGAGTTCGATTCCTTTTCACCGTAATTCAATACAAATGAATTTTCTTTTTACATGCACATTACAAAAGTAAACGCGTTCCACAATGGCAGTCGCTTTTGCATTGTTATATAAGTAAAAGAACTATACATACATACATACATACATACATACATATATATATATATATATACACACATATATATATGTATATATATAACATTTTTTATTTTTTTTATTTTTGAAAATAATTTTTCAAAATGACAAAAAGAACGCGTTTTCAGTAATCTTAAAATGGGCACTGAAAACACAAAACTCAAAATGAATTCAAAACTAAAAACTAAAAATTGAAACACGAAGAGAACATCCCTTAGCTTCTTGATTGTTTTGTTGATTTTTTTTTTTTTTTCCCTTTCATTTTGAGCTTGTATAATATGTGTATAATAAATCCCCTAAATCTTGGTTTGAATATATGTGTCTAATAAAATCCTCCCAGCCTTTTTAAAGTTGTTGGACTGAGGCATATATTTATAGAATAAAATTTAGATAAAATCCCGTTCCAATTGATTTCCATCAAAAAGTTTGAAAAGAAAAAGGAAATAAATCCATTTTCTAATTAAACTCATTTTTCTCATGTGATTTTAGTCAATCATCTTCTAATATTACAATTAAATACTATTCATTATAAAATAATTATAATTGACCCAGTGCAAGTTTTAACAGTTTGAAATTTAATCCTCAAATTTTTCAATTGTCGAATTTAACTCCCAAAACTTATAATTTTTATCGAATGCTTCATTAATACTTCCAATTGATCTATTGCAACTCGATTAATCTCAATTGCGTCATAGCAACTCCAATTAAGCTCCAAATAGACTATTTTCATATAAATTATATTCAAATTTAGTTTTTCCTACAATTAACGTAATTTACACAAATTAAATATATATTCGCTCAATTTACATATAATAAATAAATAAAAATAGAAGTTTTTCGAATAAGCACATATAATGCACTTATCATACATGTGCTCCATGGGCGGTGAGTCTATTAGCTTTGTGTAGAAATATGGTGACACATGACAGAGAGTTCAAAGAAGCTGACGAGGCGTTTGGAGAAAATTGAGTCGAGAGAAACTAGAAGAAGAAAAGGTACTCGTGTAACGTACATCGAGGCCTAGTTTTGTGTGAGGAGAGATAGAAAGGGTGAAGAAATTCTTGTATTTTGAGGCTTTCTAAGTTAAAGAAGTCTCATTCTCCTATGGTCGTTGACAGTTTAACCGAACCACTTCTAGTTTGTATTTGTCTTTTTTGCTCGTCTTCGCTGCAATCACTAACCGTTTGGTGGGATATTTTTCTCAACGTCATTTTCATTATCTACACTCACAATAAAGGACCTAATTATAAATTCTGGGATTAGTTAAAATCACATTTTCTTATCCTCGATAAATAGTTCATTAAGATTAAGATTACAAACTAAATATATATGGTATTTAAATTCTTATTCTTTTTTTTTTTTCTAGTCATCGTGTTTCACTGATTTTGTCTTTTGTTGATGTCATTCCACAAAAGATTCATGTGATAGAAGGTAATAAATAAAAATAAGTTCCTAATGTCTAAAGTGTGTTAAGAGTGTGTCTCAAATTCTTATTGGAATTAGGATTGGGTTGATAAATTGGTAAAATGAACAAAAGTTTTCATAGACTGGAAGTCCAGTTGAAAAATGGATTAAAGTTCATCAAGAATTGAAAGTTTGATTGGTAAAAAGACTTTAGATAATTAAAGACTATTTTTTAAAGTTTGGTTGAAGAAAATGTTGTTGCAATTTCGCTAGCTTGCCATTAACTTTGGCGCTCAAGCTTCGACGGTGAAAAATGAAATTGAAAGCTGGAGTCCACTTGACGCCAGCGTTTCGCTCGAACGGCGGAGCAGCGCTCGAGCATCAATGTTATTTGGGCGGAAATCATTCTTAAATTTTGACTCATTTCTTGAGTTGTATTTCATTCAAAACACTTGAATTAAGTTTATATATATATACTCCACGTGGTGTAGGCTCTTAAAAGACTTAAAAGAACAATTAAATTATTGTTGTATACATTAAAAACTTGAAAATTTGTTTAGATTTAGATTGACTGTATCAAATCTTGTAAGACAACTTTAATTTTTTGATATATGAAATTCTCCTCTTCCACCACAAAAATCTTATGTTGTTGTGCGATCCAATATTCCTCATACTGCTTATTTTTTTCGTCTTTAAATATTTGGCTCGAATTTTCAACAAATTGGTATCAGACCGATAGATAATTCTTAACAAAGTGCAATAGTTCTCCTTCATGCACCAGAAGATTTGTAATAAATCTCATGAACTGAAAAGGCACTGTGCATGTTGCAAGGGAAAACCAACGTATTAAAATGGCTATACTTATATTTATCGAATTAAGACGAGGTGACTAACTTAAGAAGTTGGACTTTTAGTAACAAATCCTACATATTATACAGACAACCCAGGAAAGGAAAATGTAGGATTTATGAGGAGGTTGTCACAAGATCAGAACTAGGGCCGGCCTTGACTATAGGCGGCATAAGCGATTGACTATGGTGCCGCTTTGATGAGGGCCCCAAATTATGTAAAGTTAATTGATTGGTTGAATAAAAATGAAAATTATAATTACAAAATTCTTTAAATTAGAATTATTTTGCAAACAAAAGAATTTAATAATTTGAAAATGCAAACATTTCTAAAAAAAATCATATAAATGGCATAAAATTTATCATATATCACAATCATCTTCTATATATAATTAATTTGACCCTTTATTTTTCCAACTATCATTTTTCTTTTTCTAAACAACAAACAAAATATCACTTTTATCTCTTCAAATTTTACGGGCATTACTTTTTCTAATGCTCTTATTGTGGTTTTACACTTATTGAAGTAGTTGCTACTAAAGGCACTGATATTCATTTCTATCTCTAGATTCTTGCATTTCGTTTTATTTGTACATTTTATTTTCAGTTTGTCAGTGTCAACTGTGTCATTGTATTGATTAATATTTTAATTAAACTAATATTTCTCTAAGTGTTACGTAATTTAGTTTGGATTTTCTCGATCTACTTAGTTTTCTTTTTCTCTTTTTTTTTTAATGTTTGTATTAGAGTTTAAATCTTGTATTTTTTCTTCCAATTTTCTGGTTATGTTTAATTTTTTAACTTATATTTAATTATTTTTAAGTCAAAGTCAACAATTAATTTTAACCGCACATTTCATAAAATTCATAACTTTTCAATTACACATTCTATCAACTTTCATCAAAATTTG
The DNA here is from genome assembly GCA_903798315.1 of Fraxinus greggii. Lineage (NCBI taxonomy): Eukaryota > Viridiplantae > Streptophyta > Magnoliopsida > Lamiales > Oleaceae > Fraxinus > Fraxinus greggii. Next base: position 9,587 of record CAIGRK010004447.1, on the reverse strand, counting down.
CTAAAAATATGAATTTAATATCAATCAAACAAGAGTTTAATATTCATTGGACCCATATTTCAAGTTGACATATGGCTCCCAAAATATCAGGCCGGCTCTGATCAGATATTGCTTTTTTGAGGGAGTAAGGAAGAAATCCGAGTCAAAAACCACAATTTGTGCTTCTTGGAACAAGCAAACTTTCTGGAATAATTTTACATTTTCACTGTCATACACAAGTTCATGATCAATCTCTCTTGCACATCTAGACGACTCTATTGTCTAGTGTGATTTTCAACATTCACCAGATCAAATTTATGTTGCGGGGAATTACTCGAAACACTGCGAGTATCATATAATATATAATTGAGGCGTGTACAAGGCAGCGATCTTTCCTGTATTGGATGCGAGAACCTGTAGTTCTCTGGCATACTTGTCAAATATAAATAATCCAGGAAATTGGTAGCCGTAGCAACATATATTTTGGCTATGAAGTTCAGTTCAATGGAAAGTCACAGTCAAAATCAAACGAAACTAAGAAAGCACTAAATAAGCACAACTTTGTTAAGACTAGTATGTAAAAGAGATTAGTGGTAAAGATAGACAAGACAGAATAAGAAATGATTGTTTTCTTGATCTTGGAGGCATCCAATAAATTGTCCTCTCTGGATTAGTCCTTCAAGATCAACTGCGGGGGAATCTTCATTGTATACATGTACAAAAAACTTGCACTTGTGAGAGCAATTTGGGAAGTGGCCAGCAAAAAAAACCCTTGATACTAGAATAAGAGGAAATTACACTAGACTTGGAATTAGATTTTCAATTTCACAAATCAGATCACTAGTTTAACATTTCAAAAATCAGGTTTTAATTAATAATTTTAATACATTTTTTATTTTAATTTTTATATCTATATACAATAAAATCATTTGAACCCAACCCCTAAAATCATTTGAACTAGTCGNTTAGATTTTCAATTTCACAAATCAGATCACTAGTTTAACATTTCAAAAATCAGGTTTTAATTAATAATTTAAAAATATTTTTTTATTTTTATTTTTATATAATTATATCTAACAAAACCCTAAGCAACCATTGCTTTCATCCATTTCTCCATTCTCTTCCCGTCTGGCAGTCTCCATTATCTTCACGGCAACACAACCACCACCACCACTGCCCGTCGCCACCAACCACCATTGCTCTCACCCATGTATCCACTCTCTCACCATTCTCCACTCTCTTCACACACGGTGAAACAGCAACAACCACCGCTCGTCGCCTCCGCCACTGCCACCATGTCTTCTCCCCCTCGTTGCGATGTCGCACGCCCATCGTTGTTCTCTGTCTTCTCTCCCTCAATGCGATGTTGCGCATCCACTGCCGTTGCTCATAGCGGGCAGATATATGATTTTTTTTTTTAAGTTTTCGAGTTTGATTTATCGGATGGTTGTGGTGGTTGTATAGCTGACTTTTTTCAATGGTTTGCTACGGTGGTTTTTGACGAACGGTGTTGATGGGTGTGTATGTGTGGGTGCGGCAGCAGGTGCAGTTGGGTGTGTGTGTAGGTACGGCAGTGTGGAGGTGCAGATCTGTTTGGGTACGGTTGGGTGTCTGTGCTCTGTGCGCAGTTGTGTGTGTTTTGGTGGTCGTAAACGGTGCGGTGCCGTCGCATTAGCGGTGGATCGAGCGCTATGAATTGTGGATCTGAAGTTGGTGACTGCGGTGGTTGTGTGTTCAGTGTGTGATTTGTGCGTTCTGTGTTGTTTTGACTATGCGTGTGGCGATAGTGGTTTTGGGGTGGTGATAGTGGTGTTGGGGAGGGTGTGATGTTGGTTTTGAGATGTTGATGTTGCTATTGGGCGGCGACGGTGGTGGTGCAGCTGGTGGAGGCAGTGGCGAATTGGTGGTCACGAATGATTTGGTTGGTTGGCGACCAATAAATTAGATAAAATGTAACCAATACATGATGTGTGACCGAAAAATTATTCATTTGTGACCAATAATTTGATAAATTTTGTCCTAAATATAATTTAATTTCAATTGATGACGTTTGTGGCCATAAAATAAGTAATGTGACTTACAAATTTTGTGATTTGTGATCGATGAACAAATTTTGACTTTTATATATGTAAGTTGTGACCGATGAATAAATTGTTGACATATGAAAATTTTGAATTGTGATCTAAAAATTTTTGAATTGTGACCAAATTGCATAGATTTATGACTTTTATATATTCGCCAAAGTTGGAACACTTGTTGGAATCGGAGCAGTCGTCGGAACAAAGTGGCGGCGGAATGGTCATCGGAACAGTCGTCGGAATCGGAGCAATTGTCGGAACGATCGCCGAAAAAGAGTTGTGACCTGAACAGTAGTCGGAATAGTCTCCAGAGCGATAGGGGTGGTGGATGTGGGGTGGGATAATTATATTATATTATAATTAAATATTTAATAATAAATTGATTTAATAATTCATTATTTTATAATTAAAAATTTAAAATAACCTTATTTGTGAATTTGGAACTTGACTTTTTATTTTTGAAATGTTGTAAAGTCAGTGCATGAGAAATGTATTCTTCCCCTAGAATAATCTTGCTTTTCAGCCCAGCAACTTGAGCATCCGGCCTAACATTTCACGGGTTTGTCCAAGTAGGAAGCCCACCCATATATGGAAAAATGTTTGGTATGTTGAACTAGACATAAAAATGGGTCAAAATCTCACCTGGCCCTTTGATAGTTCCGTCGAGTATTGCATGCCAATATGTCCTAAGATGAGCATTCTGCAATGTGGGGTCATCGCTTCAGTACCAGCAACAGCATTTTATTTCCTCTTTGAAGTTGTGAAGCCTCAATCATTTGCCATTGTCTGTCCAAGTTATTTATTTTTATATGCTCTTCAGCACACACACATCTAACTCCCCGGTCGATGTTATCAACAATAGTTGGTGCCAATATATTCAAAACACATTTGGAATCACCATTTCAGTAATGTGACGTAATGAATTAAACGAAATTTGTTGGACGAACATTTACAATTTTTGTAGATAAATTTCATGATAGCGTTGAACGGGGCAATCAATTCTCCTCCTTTGCGAGATTGGTGAAGTCGTGTAATTGCAAATGTACGTTATGAAACCGAGATCTAACTTATAAGCAATTAATTACTTTATTTAAATAAAATCGTGGATAAATCATAATTTCACTCTAATATATTTTTAGCTAAAAAAAATTGATAAAAATCGAAGTCAAAGTTAATATTTCATTACATGTATCACGAAATTCGTAATTTTTATCAAGTTTTCGACTTATATATTTTATCAATTTTAATCAAAATTTATTAAAAATTTATTTTTAATTGTTAGCGCAAATATATATCATGATAATCGTGGAATTTTCCTTTTTGGCTACATGCGTGGAAAAGGACTGAGTCAGTTAGCGGAAATAACGGAAAGAATCTCACACCATCAAATATTTTTCAGCAACCAATCCAACGGTTGCCTTCCATTTTGGGTTTTCGAACATTCTAGAACACGAAAATTAAATCAGAAACGCTGAGACTCGGCAGCTGCTATATATACTTCCGATTCAATGTCGTCGTATCTCCCTTGAAACCCTAGTTCTCCACAATACCATCTCTCTTCTCTACGCTAAATATCTTGCCTACTCAAATTCGAGCAGCAATGGCAGGAAAAGGAGAGGGACCAGCTATTGGAATTGATCTCGGCACAACATATTCGTGTGTTGGGGTGTGGCAGCATGACCGTGTCGAAATCATCGCAAACGACCAAGGAAACAGAACGACGCCGTCTTATGTGGGTTTCACCGACACCGAGAGACTGATAGGCGATGCCGCTAAGAACCAGGTTGCCATGAACCCGATAAACACTGTTTTCGGTAAGATCTGTTCTCTTTTACTGTAAATAACCTAATGCGCGTTTGATTTTGCTAAGATTTATGTTTTTTCAGCTAGATCTGTGTGTGTCTATATATATATATATATTGTTTTCTGTTTTTTTTATAGTACATCTGTAAATAATTGTTTACTGTTAAAGCTTTTTTTGTTAATGTATTGATGAATGGTGTCCGTTATATTGGTGTTAAAAAGGAATTTCTGAGCTTATTATGCATGTATTTTTTTAATTATATTGCTCCCTGTTATGTCATGCAGCTAATAAAATTATTGTATAGACGAAAAAATGTATGAATCTTTCACACGTCACTTGCTGCTTATACTCTTTCATTTACGGGAGTACTGGTTATATTATAATATATTTTTTATCTGAATATATAAATTCTAAGTTGCCTTGATTTTTTTTTTTTCACCAATTTACTGGCGAATGGAAAATAATCTTTTGCAGCTCTTGCTTAGAATATGGTCTTAATACTTGTTAGGTACAAAGATTTAACGGTCATTTGTTCAAATTATCACATACGCACACTTTTTTGATGATACTTATACCACATCAAGTTCTGCATTGTTAGATTTACTGTTGGAAATTGAAAATAGAAAAGTGTACCCTATTATGTTGTTTTTCTCAATGTGAAGTTCTTCATGATAGAACTGATTGAAGCTTTTTGTTATTAGAAAGATGTGCCTGTATTATGTTGTTTTCCTTAACGTTTCGGTTCTGCATTGAGAGTAATGTTCTTTATGCTAAACTCGAGTGATGCTCCTTGGTTCTTAGGTTACAATAAATCGGTGTGTTTTCTTTACATGCTGAGTTATAAAGTGTTTCTGTTGACAGTATATTTTAATTGTGATCCTGTTACTATCAAAATATTGAGCTATGCACATTATTTTGAGATTTGCCTGTCTACTGTTTAATTAATGATTCATTCCTTTTCTTATTTTGACAGATGCCAAGAGGTTGATCGGTAGGAGATTCAGTGACGCCTCTGTACAGAGTGACATGAAATTGTGGCCCTTCAAAGTCATCCCTGGTCCTGGGGACAAACCCATGATTGTAGTCAACTACAAGGGTGAAGAGAAGCAATTTGCCGCTGAGGAGATCTCTTCCATGGTTCTAATTAAAATGAGAGAAATTGCTGAGGCATACCTGGGTACTACCATTAAGAATGCTGTTGTTACTGTCCCAGCATACTTCAATGACTCCCAACGTCAAGCAACGAAGGATTCTGGTGTAATTGCTGGTCTTAATGTGATGCGTATCATCAATGAGCCGACAGCTGCTGCTATTGCCTATGGTCTTGACAAGAAGGCAACCAGCGTTGGTGAGAAGAATGTGTTGATTTTTGATCTTGGTGGTGGTACTTTTGATGTCTCTCTTCTAACCATTGAGGAGGGTATCTTTGAGGTGAAGGCCACTGCTGGTGACACTCACCTTGGAGGAGAAGATTTTGACAATAGGATGGTGAATCATTTTGTTCAGGAATTCAAGAGAAAAAGCAAGAAAGACATCACTGGCAACCCCAGAGCTCTTAGGAGGTTGAGGACTGCTTGTGAAAGAGCAAAGAGAACTCTCTCATCCACTGCCCAGACCACCATTGAGATAGACTCACTCTACGAGGGTATTGATTTCTATTCCACCATCACTCGTGCCAGATTTGAGGAACTTAACATGGACTTGTTCCGGAAGTGCATGGAACCAGTAGAGAAGTGTTTGCGGGATGCCAAGATGGACAAGAGCACTGTCCATGATGTTGTCCTTGTTGGTGGTTCGACCAGGATTCCTAAGGTTCAGCAATTGTTGCAGGACTTCTTCAATGGGAAGGAACTATGCAAGAGTATCAACCCTGATGAGGCTGTTGCTTATGGTGCTGCTGTCCAGGCTGCCATTTTGAGTGGTGAGGGTAATGAGAAGGTGCAGGACCTTTTGCTTTTGGATGTCACTCCTCTCTCCCTTGGTCTAGAAACTGCCGGTGGTGTTATGACTGTGTTGATTCCCAGGAACACCACCATTCCAACCAAGAAGGAGCAGGTTTTCTCTACCTACTCGGACAACCAGCCTGGTGTCCTGATTCAGGTCTATGAAGGAGAGAGAACAAGGACCAGGGACAACAACCTTCTTGGTAAATTTGAGCTTTCTGGCATTCCTCCTGCTCCTAGGGGAGTTCCTCAGATTACTGTGTGCTTTGACATCGATGCCAATGGTATCTTGAATGTTTCTGCTGAGGATAAGACCACAGGACAGAAGAACAAGATCACTATTACCAATGATAAGGGTAGACTTTCCAAGGAGGAGATTGAGAAGATGGTTCAGGAAGCTGAGAAGTACAAGTCCGAGGACGAGGAACACAAGAAGAAAGCGGAGGCAAAGAATGCCTTGGAGAACTATGCATACAACATGAGGAACACTGTTAAGGATGAGAAGATTGCCTCCAAGCTTTCTGCAGATGACAAAAAGAAGATTGAGGATGCTATTGATCAGGCCATCCAATGGCTTGAAAGCAACCAGCTTGCAGAGTCTGACGAGTTTGAGGACAAGATGAAGGAACTGGAGAGCATCTGCAATCCCATAATTGCTAAGATGTACCAGGGTGCAGGTGGCGATATGGGTGGTACCATGGACGATGATGGTCCTGCTCCTAGTGCTGGTAGCGGAGCGGGTCCCAAGATCGAGGAGGTCGATTAAGCTAGTGGCGTTCCCTCTGTTGTTTCTATCATTTTGTTAGACACTAGGTTTTATTTCTGCAGACACTGCTCTACTTTGTTTCCAATTAGGCTTTTGGACCCCACTTATTCATGGCCTGATTTTGGGTAATATGCATTATGCATTTAAATTTTTGTAGTGTTTCTTGATAGCTGGAACTTGCAGAATTTTTTACTCTCGAATTTGCATTGTTGTCGACTGAAAGTGCATTGATTTTTCTTTCGCAAATGGCAACATTTGCTTTACCATATGCCACACTGCAACTTTTTAAACAGAAGGAAGTTAAGAGCAATAGATGGCCGTCAATATCTGAAAGAACACCGGAAAAATCAAGAATCCACAACCAAATATTTATGTTCTCGAGTTTTCACGTAAGATCTCAATTGTGTTCTTCAACATACTTCAATTCTTTACACAACATAGGTATATGTCGGTTTTATTGATCAATAAAAATTATCAACATACCACAACATAGGTATAACAGTTCACTAAACTACCTTATTTAGACAAATTAAATAGTTTAATAATTAAGCTTCTATTCTTTACGCAACATATTATCGATCAACAATTTTCAAAGAAACTGAAGGATCTCTCTCTCTCTCTCTCAAAAATAAATAAATAAATAAAATCGCATTCATTACCCTTAAAGAAATAGTTAATGATAAGTTTTTGTTTATCATGGTTGAATAAATAAGTAATTAATTATTTAAATTACCACTGTTGAAATTCTAAAAGGTTGAACATCAATCTTGAGGGTCCCCTACCCACCCCCCTTAGAGTATTGTGGAGAAGGTAAGTCACGAGATGTGCATCATCAGGTCAGAGTACAAGAACAGCCATACTGGTACCCACAAAGAGTTCAATTTCATACCTTGTAAGAGGCAGAAATCGAACCCTCGCATTTCGACTGTCAGTTCAGCAGAAATTACCTCATCCTTTGTACCACTGAGCTATGTCCCGGGGGAGCTTACCACTGTTGAAATTCTAAATCGTCAACATAAACTGATTAAAAACATTATTGGTTACATTATTTACCTTCATTTGTAGAAATTTATGCCTATTATATAGAATAGAAATGCTTCAAATGTTAATATTATGTATATAATATGAAAACAATAATATCAATAATTGAAACTTGGGTATGGAAAACTTTTAGTTTTTATTTTTGCCCTTATATATTTTACTTTTGACGACAACGCCTTTAATTATAAATGTACAATAATCATTTCTAATTACAAATTATATTATAACTCCAAAAATTTAATATAACTCTACTTCATTTTGTCTCTTTTTAAATATAAATTTCATTGTTTACATTAGAGAACTTAATATTATATTTACCAAATTTAAGTTTATTTACTTAAAATTGAAGCTCAATATATATAATATATACACATATAAAATAATATTATAATATATAAAGGTTTGCATTAATATAATGGTAGATTTATTATCATTGAATATGTTTAACTAGATTTAATATCTATTTAAGTGTAAAGTTCATTATTTTATATTGGATTACTTAGAATTTTATATTAATACTAGGATTAAAAATCATGTTTTTGTAAACATCTTTCACGAGATTCGAGTAAGCATTTTCTTCTAAAGTGGCTACCGAAACCCAACCTATAGTTTCAAAATATTCTTCAATGTGAAATGTAGGTGCTTCAATAGTAAAATTAGTAAAATCAACATTTTTATCGATTAGAATTGTGATTTTGCAAAGGAATTTTTCGGCACATCGGGTTCTTCATCAAATGAGAAAGAAGGAGGAGGCCACCTGGTGGTTCTTTTTATTCTTTTGCCCATTCCTCTTTGACTTGACATGGTGAACATGATTGAAGGAATTGAAAATGAAGAATTTTGGACGTAGGGTTCAAATTTGAGGTTTAAATGGAAGAAATTTAGGGATTCTGATAAATTTAATGTTGGAGAGTGATGGTTTTTTTATTTTGAGAAAGTATTTTGATGATTGAAGATGGGAATAGGTTAAACTTTAAGTAGACGCACGATGTGGAGGAGAGAAGAGAGGGGAGAAGTAAAAAAGAAAGGTCTGTGAAGCGCATTTGAAATTCTGAAATTGCGACCTTCTGGATGTCCGCTCAAGTAGCTGGGTGTTTTGCCAATCTGGACGTCCGGATAGCATTTTCAATTAAAAAATTTTGGTTTTTTTAATGATAAAATAGTATTAATAGGGATAATGACCTAATTAGTCACAGATTGCAAAAGATTTCTAAAAGTTCACTGAACTTCAAAAGTTTCCATATTAGACACCGAATTTTACAAAATGTAATCTCATCCATTACTGAGTGATTGATGTGATTATATTTTGTAAAATTCAGTGACTAATAAGGAAACTTTTGAAATTTAATGAACCCTTAGAAACGTTACGTAAAGTTTAGTGATCAATCAAGTAATTATCCCAGCATTATTAACAAATATTGCACATGAGATCAATTCATTTGATACATAAGACGTGCAAAATATGTGCTTACTACTAGTAAGATAACAAGTGCAGTCTTATTAGGAATTACATCTTAATTTACAAAGGATAATAATTAATGGTGATTAGAAGGAATTTAATATTTGTTGAATCTTGAACAATTTAATTCTTAATTTAATACACCTTAATTTTTAATTTCAATATATTTTTAGAAAATTCACTATTTTTATTGACATTTCAACCACACATTTTATCAGTTTCTATCCAAATTTACTAAACTCTAATTTTTATCTAAACCAAACAGGAATAAAGTACAAATAAAAATCCAAGTTTGCAAACCTAGATTATAGATTTGCATCCTTTGAGAAGACATGTTAGTTTGGTTCATATGGGGGTGTTAAGTGAGGCGAGTTGAGTAGCGATTTGATCTCGCGAGTCATTAGTTAGCCCCACCTCCCCCCATACTTCACGAGTCAGATCGTCAAATTGAGAAAAATATGCATTTTTTTTTATCACATATATAACCTAAAATCAGTTGTTTAATTTGAACTTTCTA
>CAIGRK010004374.1:0-10524 GCA_903798315.1 Fraxinus greggii | reverse complement strand
TTCCAAGCCTCATCAAATGACTCGGATACATTTGGGCTGAATATTGAAATTTCATGCGTCAATCTAGAAACCTGGCCGGTGAGAAAAATCGAGCGGAATTTGTGGGATAGATTGTTCTATGTCGTTATACTCGCCACAAGAAGTGAATTTAACCACTCAAGTGCTTTATCCTGCAAAGTGTGTGGAAAAAATCTCAGTCTTATAGCATTTTCTGATATTCCCTGATACCTGAAATATTGACACATATCCAATAAGTGGGATACATATGTATGCGGATTCTCGTTGGCCATCCCATAGAATTGGTGTCCGTTTTGGACATTCGCCTTCAACTGAAAATTTGGCTATTCAAATGCGGGGTAGACAATGCTGGATTGACTTTGAGCCTCGAATGGTGATAAGAAATCCCCAAGAAAGCATTCCCATCATATTGTGCCTCTCCATTGGCTAGAGCTACTGGATTCAATCTCGGTTATAATTGTTGACCAGCCATTTGTATTTATTCTTGATCTTGTGCTGCTATTGCTTCCCTTTGTCTACGATGAAAGGTTCGTTCAATCTCCAAATTCACTTGAAGTAATTCACTGCTGATTGATCTTTACAAGCAAGACCTGAGGGAAGACCAGTAGTGTTTAGCTTAGCCTAAGTAGAAAAAGTAAATGAAAATATACTGAGTAAACTAAAATTAAAACAAGCTCGATTTAGTGTCTAAGCAATAAGAAATAAAACTAAAAATCTATCCCCAACAGCGGCGCCAAAAACTTGTTCAAAAAAATATGTTCGCTTTGTAAATCACCTCAAATGCAGGATTCGTTAACAAGTAATAAAGTGAAAATTATAAAATTTTGAGTATCATCCCACGATAATTGATTTAATTTGATTTCTATTATCTAGACCTTAACCGAATCTCTAAAACTCAAGATAAATGATTATTTGAATTTGATGACTAAAATGAAATTTAAGCTAATGTGACTAAATGAATGCAGAATTATGTCGAATGCAAAAGTTTGATGAAATTAACGAATGAAAAGCGTACTAGGGTCCCGAATCACCAAGCAAGCTCACTTTTAACCTCTATATCACAATTCGATACCACGATAAATCGGTTGAAGAATCAATGTTTCTATCTTATCCAATAATCTCTTTCAAGTAGAATTGAACCATACCATTTGGCTATATTTCTATGACAAATGCAATATATAAGAATGCATGACATTCTATAAACATTTAAAGATTCACGTAAAGTATGGTATATTTCTATCTCCTATCGGATCCTACGATAATTTATACCTTGTAGAATATATCTCCCTTCTCTCGAATATATAAAATAGATCAACCAAACTTACATAATCACATGCATTTAACTATGGAGGCAAGAAAATGTATATAAATCATTCAACATCTATCGATCGTGTTGAAATATCAAATTGTAAAATTAGAGAATTAAAAGATCACATTACGAGGTTCATCGTTTACCTAGTACATAAAAAGTCTAACCTAGTATTGATAAAATAAAAGAACAATAAAAATAATAAAGAGAAAATATCACCCAAAAACTAGATATTAGGGTTGAAATCTTGAATCAAATCCCTTGTTCTAACCCTATTTTTTGCTCTTCAATGTTTTTTTCTCTCTAAGAATGCGTAACCTTTCATTCTGGACGTTCTTTTGTTTTTATACTTGATCTATATTCATTACCATAGGTGGTTGATTCAAAATAAGAAACCAAATTTTTCGCCCCAGAAAACAACAATGCGGCAGCATGGTTATTTTCCATGCGACCGCATGGTTAACCAAATTTTTGCCTTAATTTCCCTGTTCCTCTAGTGCAACCGCATGGAGGTTTCTACCATGCAGCCGCATGGTAGAGCCAAACTTCCATACGGTCCATTTTGGTCCTCAAATATCAATTTCTCGCTTTTTGACCTCTTTTCTTCATTTTCCTTCTTCTAAACTCCCTTACACTCATCAAATTAGGGCTTAGTCTGTTTACAATCTTGATTCACTCCGACCAACTTTTTGACTATTTGCATTCTAGTCCCTGATCTTTCATTTTCTTCTTTTTCGGTCCNAACCGCATGGAGGTTTCTACCATGCAGCCGCATGGTAGAGCCAAACTTCCATACGGTCCATTTTGGTCCTCAAATATCAATTTCTCGCTTTTTGACCTCTTTTCTTCATTTTCCTTCTTCTAAACTCCCTTACACTCATCAAATTAGGGCTTAGTCTGTTTACAATCTTGATTCACTCCGACCAACTTTTTGATTATTTGCATTCTAGTCCCTGATCTTTCATTTTCTTCTTTTTCGGTCCCTTTTCTCCATTTTTCTTCCAATTTCCACCACAACCATCATTATTACCCTGCAAACACAAATTACACGAATTAAGCTATATTCTGTATATTAAACTTCAATTATTCATATTTGTGAACCGAAATAAACATGTAAAAATGCATTTATCATCTCAATCAGGGTCCAGATCCAGAACCTTCATTTGCCATTTGGGTAAATCTATAGAGGAATTAATCAATGTGCGGATGTAAAGCCGGGTGTTTGGATGATTATCGATTTGCTATCAATATGTGGATGTGAAGTCGGGTGTTTGGATGATTATCGATTTGCTATAGATGAACAGTGGAATTTTGGGAAGAAAAATGGTGAGAAAACTTTGGGATGAATTTGGTAATTTTGGGAAGAAGCGTGTTATGACAAAAGATCTATTTTCCTATCTTTTTTTTTTTTTAAGAATTATTAAATTATGCTACATGTCCTTTTTAACATTATTCCACATAGGTGCCATGTAGGGCGACAGCCGACATCTTCACTACGAATAGCATTACTCTTTCTCAAATCCAGAAAGTTGTCGATACATGGACACACTTACCTTTTTGGACCAACCCTACAATTCAAGTGAACTTCCTGTAGAACACATCAAAAAAAATTCATTTGATCATCCTTTATATCAACCAAAAAAACTAAGATCTAATGTTACTAACATATTTTAATTTTATGGTCGAACAGCGCTAGATGCCAAATGCTCCCTGGTATGATCTTTTATTTAAGGCATTCCAGGATCATGTTTGGCATGCTAATTCCTAGCTTGTAGTTAAATAATTGAATGAAATGTTGCAAACAAATTACATATTCTCATTATTAGATAAATTAATAATATTTTTGGCAAATTGCTGATACATTGGATGAAATGTTCCTGACAAAATCAACTTTCTTGTTATTAAAGAAAATTATTAAATTAACATCTTTTAAAAGTTTAATTACCGATTCTTGCAAACTTTTCTATCATTTTTTTTTATATGTTATAGTCCATAGTTGTAGGTTTTATGGAATGTGTAAATAATAAGTAGTTTCTACAAAATGGATACAATATATGTTTAACCAACTGAAAAATTTATCTTTGCCAAACATGCAAGTAGATGAGCTCTAAAAAAGCTAAAGGGAACTAGGCGTATCTATCAATATATTTTCTTGCATATACAAATTTTCAAAGACTTTTTTTTTTTCATTCTTTTTTAAGCTTGGTTACTTGATTTTTCATATATTGAGTTTCCAGTTTCATTTTTTGCAGGCTATAAACAGATAAAGATATGAAGATGGTTCAGACAGCGAATTTCTTCGAGGGCTACAATCCTACAACCAGTGCACGAAGATTGGTATTCAAATATATTTGTGTGTTTCGCTTTGTTTTGTTCAATTTATATTTTTGTAAGGATCCTGGTTTTCATTTTAATTAAAATTCTGTTTTGTATGGTTTTATCTCATTTTCACCACAACGATTTAATATGCTTAGCATTTCCTTACATATGTAGTTGTGGTCAAGCATAATGAAAATTTGGGTGGTGGGTTTATTTTGGGCCTTCATATCGCGTGAGTGGAAGAATAAAAGTTGTTAGAAAGTTAATAACTTTAAGCCAAAAAGACTTGTGTCAAGAATTAGGTAAAAATACTTTATGTGACTTGAATACAACATCAAAATCTACATGACTGAAGTAAGTTTGTAATATGAATTACGATACCACTAAAAACTTTATAAAATCAACATAAAACGATATGGACTTGCTTCCGTATATAAAGATCTAAACAATAGCTTCGATAGATGGCCAAAATTGATGACATTTTTTTTTTCGATGGCCGGAAAATATTCAGTCAAGATAACTCTTTGAAATTAGGGGACATCTTTGTGTTTCGATAGATGGGGACAATTTATTTGATATAAAATTTCTAGGGTTGTCAAGTTGTGATAAGGAAGGTCTTGGACATTTCAATATGAGTGTCGAGGATAAGAGTGAAGAAAATGATGAAGTCGAAGCAGAGCAAGTGGTTAATAGTAAGTTGGGCATTTTTTCCGTCCACTTTTTCAATAAATTTTATTATGTAATTCATTATTTTTTCAAATTTAATAACAATGGTACCAACTGATTAAGGTGGAGCTAGCAAAGAGGGTAATGTTGAAAGCAATGAAGACCTATATTACATGGAGTCAAAGGATGACAGCGAGGAGGATATTCATGACAGTGATAACAATTCCGTAGTTTACATGGAGATTGACTAAGATGAAGATGAGGATGTAGAATATGAGAATGGCAAAGAGGATGACACTGAAAAGAATGAAGATGGGACTCAAGAAGATTGTGAAACAGAAGCGGAACTAGTGGCTGATGGTAAGTTCTGAGTATATTTATGCCCATTTTCCCAATTGATTTGATTTATACCTTTCAGTTTGTATAGTTTCTTACTGATGACATTTTCAATTCAGGCTTGACTATCCAGTCAAGAAATCCTTACATTTTCACTAAAATGAGGAAATCGAGGCCTAATGATTTTGTACGACTTGCATTCGTGTTCCTAAGCAACTCCAGCTTATAAATTATGAATAATTTGTGGTATTTTGACTCAATAATGGATCATTTGTGGCAGTATATCTCCAAGGAGACAATTAAGGACTTCCAGCTGGACAATCTACCTGAAGGGACCGATGTTCCTCGTTGATCCACAAGACACATAATTTCAGGTGTAAATTATAAGATGGAGGATGACCGCGTGTGGTACAAAGGAGGTGGGAAAAGTCTGTTGGAAGAGTTTGATAATTCTCAAACGAACTGAAGGAAATAAAATTTAAGTTAGAAATTTAAGAGAAGAAAATTGTTTTCCAAAACTTATATTTTTCTATGATAATGAAATACTACAAATGAGCAACTTTTTTATACTACATTTGGTACATAAGAATTAATTATTAATATATGAAATTTAAACACCCATTAAAATTCTTAGATACATAAATGGTAAATAAATTCATCCATAATAACTCCAAATTCATGTAAGTCAAGATACATCAAGCCAAGATTCGACTAATATTCTAAAATCCTCGACTCAAATAACACTAAATTTCTCCTTCAATTTAACGAAAGTTTCAGTCTTCAATGCCTTTGTAAAAATGTCTGCAACTTGATGTTGTGTCTTGTAATGCTTGACCACTACTTCTCCTTCTTTGATCAAATCCCGAATGTAGTGATACTTGATCCTACTATGCTTGCTTCTTCCATAATAAATTGGATTTTTGCTACATGAAATTGCTGAATTATTAGCACA
Source organism: Fraxinus greggii (assembly GCA_903798315.1). NCBI lineage: Eukaryota > Viridiplantae > Streptophyta > Magnoliopsida > Lamiales > Oleaceae > Fraxinus > Fraxinus greggii. The sequence continues at coordinate 4,924 of CAIGRK010004374.1, read as the reverse complement.
ATAGATTACTGACTCCTCTTGGGGGCATTTAATCCTTTCGACATCCACCTCAGCCATAGAACTTGACAACCAGCTGCACATAAAGGAATATACTCTACTTTTATAGAAGAGAGAGAAACAACAGAATGTTTCTTTGAAGACCAAGAAACTGCACCAGAACCAATATTGAAAATATACCCTGACGTACTTTTGTGATTATCTTTACCTCCTCCCCGGTCATTATCAGTGTAACAAATCAAGATTGATTCTTGAAGTCGCTTGTAATGAATCACATTATCAATTGTACCAACAATATAATGAAGGATCCTTTTACCAGCTTCCCAGTGTCTTCTCTTTAGAGAAGTCATAAATCTACTCAACATGCAATCAGCAAACATCAAATATGGCCTTGTTGCTGTTAAATACATCAAAGACTAGCATCAACTTCTTCTCTGTCATCGTCTTTACTTAACTTTAAATTTGCCTCCATAGGAGTACTACAAGGAACAACGCTATTCATTCTAAATTTCTTTAACAAGACTTTTGCAAACTTCTGTTGAGAAATAATAATTTCCTTCACATATTTGTTTTACTTCAATTCCAAGGAAGTAATGAAGAAGTCCCAAGTCAGTCATTTCAAATTCTTCCATCATGGATTTTTTTACAATCTATCCCCATTTTCTCATTATTACCTGTAAAAATAAAATCATCAACATACAAGTAAATAATAAGAAAATTACCTTTTTCATCTTCTTTGGAGTAGAGTGCATGGTCGTAAGGGCATCTCTTGAATGATAGGAAAGTTGACTCTTAATTACTTGCTGATGAAATAGAAGTTGAGGATAATTGTTTAGCACTTTGTGGTTTAGCTACTTGTGCACCTTCATTATCTTCAATATTAATAGAAATTGCTTTCTGTTTTTGGTAAGCAACATTCCGCCTCCGAGGTTCTTCCTCATTCAGATGTACATCCCTACTTAAGATAATTTTCTTTGAGATGGGGTTGTCCAAACGATATGCTTTTGAGTTTTCGCAGCGAACACACTACTATGCATTTTTCTTGTTTATCATATAGCTTACCTCTCTTCTCACCTAGATTATGGGAGTAAGCTATACTACCAAACACTCTCAAGTGGGTAACGCATGGTTTTATCCCACTCCGAGCTTCTTGAGGAATCATACCTTGAACACTTTTAGTTGTAGCGCGGTTTAGTAGTTAGACAGCACATGTAATAGCATCACCCCAAAATCATTAGGCATATATTTGGCTTTCGTTATACTCCTAGCTTGCTCCATAATGGTTCTATTTTTTTTTTCGCTCAGCTACTTTATTTTGTTGGGGTGTGCAGCGAGTAATTTGCTGATGTAGAATTTCATTTTCTTTCAAAAAACTATCCAAAACAATAAACTCTCCACCATGATCAGAGCATAAAGTTTTTAATTGTATATCCACTCCGATTTTAACAAAAGCTTTGAATGTTTTGAAGCAGTCAGAAACTCCATTTTTCCTTTAAGTAGATAAATCCACGTCTTTCTACTGTAATCATCAATGAAAGTGAGAAAATAACGATTACCACCATTTGACGGTGTGCTTATAGGTCCACATAAATCAGTATGAACTAATTCAAGTGGCTTCAAGGCTCTCCATGCTTTGTCAACTGTAAATTGATTATGATGATGCTTCCCGAGAATGCATGCTTCATAAGCTTGAAGACCTTTCTGACTAATGTTTGTCATTCCTCTCACCATATGATTTTGACACATAAGAGACAATGAGCTAAAACTCGAATGTCTGTACCGAAAATGCCACAGCCATGAAATATCATTTACCAAAGTGATGAAACAAGTGCTTTGGCCATATGAAGACCATCTGTGCCTTTGATCTCGCACTTATCATCTTTGAAATTGAAGTTATGTCCCTTTTGAAGAATCTGTCCTACACTCAACAGATTGTGTTTAAGACCTTAAACATAGAACACGTCTCATTTGGCACCTTTCTTTGTCTGAATAAAAATATCGTCTTTTCCTTTTACTTGAAGTCGCTTGTCATTACCAATCTTGACTTCACTTTGGAGAGAATCATCCAAAATTGTAAAAATGTCTTTATTGCCAGTCATGTAATTACTGCAACCACTATCAAGATACCGGACATTTTCAGCGACAACTTCTTGTGTCAGGCTAGAAAAAGTGCATCTTCATCATTATTTTGTTCCTCATGCATGAAATTTGAATTATTTTTGCCGCCATCATTCTTCTTAAACCTGCAATCCGCTTTAGTATGACCAAAACGATTGGAATTGTAGTACTGTATATAACAGAAATTACAACGACCTATGCTTTAGCCTCTTCATCTGCATCTTCCTTTTCCTTGGCGGCTTGGCCTAAAAAAGAACTTGATTCTTCCTTGCTTTCTTTGTTGTTATTCTGGGACTAGAAATTTCTACTACCTCCACGTCCACCTCTTCGTCCTTCAAAATTTTGCCTAAAAGAAACTTGAGATTGAAAGGCTTGTTCTAAATGAACAGTATCAAATTGCTTCAATCTAAGCTCGTGAGATTGGAGGAATCCCATCAAACTATTTACTGATAAAGTGTCTAGTCTTTTGATTCTTCAATGGAGATGACAACATGCTCAAATTTTTTGGTCATGCTCCTAAGAATTTTCTCAACAATTCTCTGATCTGAAATTCCTTCTCCTTTTACTTTCAATTGATTAACAATTGAGAAAACATGAAAAAAATATTCCTACTCACTCCTTAAAATTTTACTTATTTACCGCTTTACATAATCATTCCTCAAAATTTTACGTATTTACCTCTTAAAGAAAATATAGAGATGGAAGAATGCGACTCAAGCTTTAACAGCCATACTTACCCCTTTTTCCCCTTTTGCCCCTTTTCCTCTTCTTTCTTTTTTCCTTTTCTTTCCCTCTCCTCCCTCTCTTTCCCATTTTCCGTCTCTGCTCTCGCTCAACATTCTATTTTGCATAAAATAAGAAATGAGTCAATTGCATAAAATAAGAAATGAGTCAAAACAGGGTAAGTCCTTCGTTTTCTGTTTTATATAATATTTAGCCATGAACATTCCATAATTGAAAAATAAATCCCTAAATTTCTATTTTATTCATGACTATGACTTTGAGCCCTCTCTTCTTCTTCTTCTTCTTCTTCTCATCCATTTTTTTCCTCTGAATTTAAGGCTCCATGACGTAGTTTTAAATGGCAAATGGAACTTGGATAAGCTTTTTTCTTTGGGCGGTTCGACATTAGTGGAGGAAATTCAACTTTCACAAGTCCAATTCTGTAGAGATACTAATGAATTAATTTGGTGCCCTTGCAGCAATGGTTTATTCTCTACAAGCTCAGCTTGGTCTTTTATCAGATCTATTAAATCTACTACTCTTTCATATAAGATCATTTGGAACTCTACCATGCCATCAAAAATTTCAATTTTTTGTTGGCGATTTTGGCATAAAGTGGTTCCTGTGGATGCAATGGTTAGGCATTGTGGGATTCCTATTGTTTTCAAATGCCAATGCTGTTCACAGGGACATGACGAAACAATAAATCATATTTTCGCTACTAGTTCTATTGCTCTTCAAGCATGGCAATATTTTGGTAATTTATTTGGGGTCCGTGTGCCTACTAATATTTCTTGGCGGCCTATAATGTTACTTTGGAATGCTTATTTTGGTGGGTCCACACAAGAACATCTTGAGCTCTACTTATCCCTCCTCTTCTTTCATAGAAGCTATGATTGGTCAGAAATTCTGCAAGATTTAAAGATGAGGTAGTTAACTTGTACAAAATTTGTGCCAATTAAACGTTGGCTTCACGAATTAAATGGTTTTCTTAAACCAAAAAAAATATCTCTTTCGTCCTATTTCTCACAGATATTACACATCTCTATGGTTACAATACGAGTAAAAACTCGATTACTCTTAAAATGGTACCCTCCACAACATTGTTGTTATAAACTAAATATTCATGGTGCAAGTGCTGCTAATCTAGGCCCGGCTGGTTGTGGTGGATTACTTCGAGATTGGAAAGGAAAGGTTATTTTTGGATTCTATCATTCTCTAGGGATTGGAACCAACACTTTAGCGGAGGTATCAGCTCTAAGAATGGGCCTTCAAATATGCTATGTCCTTGGCCAGGGACGGTCCCAGCATCAGGCTGCCCTCGCGGTAGCCCGTGCTGGGTCCGCCAGGAGCCGTAGTTGCAGGCTTGTAGGTAACAGCAGTCCGACGAAAATCTTTGGAGGAGAAGAAGGCCAGAAGCCCAGAACCCAGAGGAATTGAAGAAGCCAAAATTTTTGGTAGTTTGGGCCTTTTTTAAAAGGCCCAAACCTAAATGAATGGGCCAAACAATTAGCCCACAAAACCCCTCCAAGACTCTACAACCCAGGCTGGCATTCCAAACCCAGTTCAGTTGGCCAAGTGAAAAATTGAAACCGACAGCTAGGGAAAGAACGCGACTGCGACTGCTGCGAGTGTGTTGTCCGACTGTGCCGCTGCCTCTGACGGCCGATTGATAAGAAGGTGGTGGTCTAGACTCTAGTGGATGCCTGTGTCGGTGCCCATTGGTGACTTGGTAGTTGGTGAACCGTGAACGATTGAATGGTAACTACCTCTCGGTAAGCTGGACTTTTGGGTTTTGTCGTTGTTTATCTGTATTTTTTGGGTGAATTTGTGATTTATTCTTGTGTGAGAGACTGAGGCTATGAGTTATTGAGTTATAATTTTGATTTGTGAGTTGTGTTTTGTGAAATGTGAACTGCGAATTCAGATTTGGGAAATTAGGTTTTGTGAATTGTGATTTGGAAAATTAGGTTTAATGGAGTTTGGAGAAGATATCGAGCTTAATTAAACTAAGTGTAAGCTATTTAATTGAAAATTGAATCGAAGCATTTTACAGATTATTGAACGATTTTTTCAATCGAAATGA